>CAMZMU010000043.1:65138838-65302397 GCA_947311845.1 Poa pratensis
GGATCATTTCTGACGAACAGTTTAACTGCAACGATTCAGCACGATTGCAGTAAAACTTGTGAGGTTGTACTGTTTGGTGTTTTATCAACCTACTGATTTTTGTTGTTTGTTCTTGTCCCTAACAGAATTGCCAGATATTCTCTTAATTTTCAGCAGATTCACGTGCACTGTAGTTAATGTATTGGATTTATTCTACCCGTGGGCCAATTTCTTCACTATGGTCCTGTGAAGTGCTGTTACAACGTAGCAAAGACTTAGTTTTACTGATTCACATCCTTGTCAAATGGCATTTGATATTTTTGATTATAATAAACTTAGTCAAAACAGCATCATATATTGACTTACTCTATGGTAGGACAGTGCAATGCGTTATTTTTCAACTTAAAATGTCCCTAAACTAAGAACATCTCCAGTCGCGCCACCATAGGCCTCCCAGTCGTGATATTGCGCACCGGGACAATGCCCGGCCCCCATAGTTGTTTTACGTCCGACATGGCCCAGTAATTCGTCCGACGCTACCAGGCCGATGCACCAAATGTAGTCGCTTGGTAGTGATGGACAAAGCCGAGCGCGTCGCCAGTAGGATATAAACATGGGGCTAGCACCATCACAAAGACACTGGCTGAGGTCAGCATAATTTATTGCATCGTCGGCCGTCGTTTATGTTCAAGGCGGTGCCTTAGTTTCCTGCCGGCGCAGGGAGCCATCTTGTGGCTACCCATGCATCCTGTCCCCGCTCTCTTCCTCGTAGCCGCCACGCAAACCCACCATGTCGAGCAGTAGGCAAAGTGATTCACAACGGCTTCGGCTACGCACACTCATCGTCGACCGCCGCGACAATCAATACACATGTATGTGGGTCAGACGATAGAAGGATAAGACCACATATCGGTCATATTGGAGGCCGAGAAAGACGGGAGTGAAAGTGTGCCGACAGGCCTGGCGGACGGCATTACGACCGTTGTGGACCTTTTCTCCGGCCGAAAACTGGTCAGGAATGGTAATGCGGGAATGTGGACGGTGGCGGGAAAGGGGGGACGGAGGTGGAGCTAGGCTAGAGAGTAGGCAAATGAGAGAAAGTGGTCCGGTCGAGCGAGGGTTGAGAACTATATTAAACTTGGGTTGGGTCCAGCATGTCGGTGGCAGATACGTCCAGTCAGTCCAAAATCCACCTATGAGCCGCACGAAATTTGACGGTCATGCCAATTTCCCCGAGATGCAGCGGGCATGGGGTTCCATTGGAGATTGTTCTTTACTTCTACTCCCTCCGTTACGAATTATAAAATATTCCAGACATTTTAATATTTACTATGGATTGGAATGTGTGAAGACATGTCAAGATTACATGTAAATCTCAAAATAGCTAAAACACCTTTTAATTCGAAATGGGGAGAGTGTAAAAAGTGGCGTCCATTCCTTGAGTCAAACAGAAATCCAAAGCACAACAGGTGGGCTTTGACCGCCACAAGAAGTCACATTTTCTATGCTCGTCTATTCAACAGAATCCAAAGCACAACAGTCTCGATCGACGCCGTGACACGCTCCTGTCCCGACCGGGAGAGGATTCGCTGACTTTGGAAACCATGACGTTGAGGTCATTGACATGTGGGTCCCACCTAGCACGGACCCACATGTCGGTGACCCAAAGTCACCTGACTTTGGGACTCATAAAGTCAGCGAATCCGCGCCCGTCCCGACCATGTCGCGCTCGCGCTTCCTCCGACGCGCCGCCTTCACCGCCGCAGTGGGAGGGGTCCTGTACGCCGCCACCGCCCTTCCGAACCCCTCCCCCACTCAGGCCCCTCTTTCCTCCTCCTCCCCCTCGACCGCCGCCGCCGCTGGCCACCTCGCGCTCGTCCGCGCGCACCCGGAGCTCCGGGACCTCAACGCGCTCCTCACCCCGTGCTCCTTCCTCATCGACGCGACGCGGGCGCTGCTCGCCTCCGCGCTCCGCTGCGCGCCCTGCTTGCCCCCGGATCTCCGCCGGTGCCGCGACGTCGTCGCCCGCCAAATCCTGTCCGCGGAGGCCAAGGGCGACGCGCGCGCGGCGAACCACGGGCGCCTTCAGCTCGCCTTGCGCGACGCCCGCGACGGCCGCCTCGATGACGCGCTCGCCGCCTGCGCGCGGGTGGCCGCCGAAGAGCCCAACAACGCCACCGCGCGCCTCACCGCCGCCGTTCTCTGCCACGTGCTCGGCCGGTCCGAGGAGGAGGCCCGGTGGGTCCAGGGCGTGCCCGGCCTCTCCAGCCCCCTGAGCCCCCCCGTTATGAGGCTGGTAACTTTCGTCGTCCGCGAAGCCACGATGGGTTGCGCGCCGCGGGCGGCCGGTTCCGACAAGCTGGTCCTGGCCATCATGCTGGGTCTCGTCGAGATGTCGATGTGGTCCATGTTCAACGACGGGGACCTGACCGAGAGGCTCCAGGTGTTGGCGCTCATGCTTTTCTTACGGCGCCTTGCGGCCATGGATTCGGGAAATGCTGCTGCGGACACATCCCAGGACACCACACCATTACACCAAGCTAGTAAGTAAGATCAGAATCTGATGTAGTAGTGATGTGATTCGTATCAAATATTCAGACACTCAACTGAGAGCTGCAGGGCGCGTACCCTGTTGTCCTGCTACTTTCTTTCCAGTTTGAGGAAGCTGTGTTAACCGAACTGCCCTGTTAGAATCTCACAAAATTACTTCGTGTTCCTCGAGCCAGACAGTTGATATAGAGTGTTAACATATTTGTCCCCTGTCACTTTGATAAGAAAGCCATCCATGAAGATAGCTTGGACTGAATAGTTGGATAGATTTCAGTCAAGTTCATTGTTAAATTGTACACATAGTTGACGGTTACATGGTGAACAATTGTGCACTGAGGTAGCTGGGTAATGCATTTATGCTGTTGTACGTATACCAGAGACATCCTGCTAGTTGGGAACAATTCCCTACTGCATAATATTTGCATGGCTTTTTTCTCGTGTTACAAGAATATGTAGCAGCGTAAATTTGTCAAGATCCTATTATCATAATGCCCATTACTTTTCAAAATATATCTCATATTGCTTAATTGAAGCTTTTGCATGCTAATCCACATAAATTACTTCACATTCAGGTTAGTGGACACTAATTGGTACCACACCATATGGTGTCTAGGCAGGAATGATAGGAAAGCCATTTATAAACCAGAAATTTGTCCTATTTGATATTGGTAGGTTGCTCGTCGGCTTCCCTCTATTCATAGTCTGCCTAGAATATCTCAAATCTATACTCCTATAACACTATAAAGAAGGAAGGAATATAAATACTACTTGGCGGGAGTGGCGTTTTGGCTCCCGGGTGCATATGCACCCTTTATTTAAAATACATTTTGCACATATTTTGAAATGTCAAAAAATTTGAAAAAAAAAAGTCCACGCATAGATCTGAACATGTTATGTGTTCACAAAGTCGTTTCATGAAAAACCGACATTTTTTGTGGCTCGTATAAAAAAGACAAAATTTGGTGCTAAAATAAGGCTTTTCACGGCACTTTTTTTGTATTTTTTATACAAGGCACAAAATATATCGGATTTTGGTGAAACGATTTTGTAAACACATAGAATATGAATATGTATCCGCGAAATTTTATTTCAGATTTTTTTGACATTTTCAAATATGTTTTTCAAGTACCGGGTGCATATGCACCCGGGTGCCAAAGCGAATTTACCCTACTTGGCGATATGCCTACAAATAATTAATTCTTTTTTTCCTGAAACTCTATAGAGAAAGAAAATTCTACACCGAGCATGTATTGACCAACTTGTGTTTAAGCTCTGCATTTCTCTGATCTAAAAGAGATATATGCTATTTGGAGCATGCATATCGCCTGCGATTGACGGTGGGATAAAGTAACAGAACATTCTTGGTTTTGCAGGTGAACTATTTTGAGAAGGCACCCCTGGTGAAAACTAAAGATTAACATTTCATTGATGATCAGCTCTATGCCCCGTGACATTATTTTGGAAATGTAGTGTGAGGTTTTTAAGTTATATATATATCTTTAACCCTGTAGCGTAACACAAGCTCGGGGTTTAGGATATTTCAGTTCAGAAACTTAACTATTGGGCTAGGAATGTTGTCATGAAACTCATGTTTGTTAATTTTTCAGTCGAGAAAGATCTATTGACGGACTGCATCACTCTTGGACCAATTGTTGTTCTGTTGACGATAAATCAATTATTGCCACTCATTGTTTATCATTGTATTGTGATTAATATGGGTGGTTCAGTTTTCAGACTAACTTGAGCAAAGTTTAGAGTATGGGTGCTAGGTGGTACACGAGGGTTTAAACCTTCGTGCTTATTTGCTTACCTCTATCCGCATTTGGTTCGTTCAACAGTGATTTATTGGTGCTAGTCACTAGCATGTGCATCTTTTTGCAAATTGGATTGTAAGAGTATTATGAGCACATACTATTTGGTACATGTAACAGTTGGCACTATAATTCGTAGGGCCAAAAGGTTTATAATCTTTGATTAGTTCAATAGATTGCTTCAGATTTAGAGAAATTGTCAAGGAACATAATTTACATTAGGTACAACCAAAGTGCAATGGGGAAATCTCTATGGAGTCTGAAGGTGATGCCTAAAATAGTGTTCTCATGGCGACATGAAGAAGAAACTCTCTACCACGCACCTTAGATGCAATCATGCCAAACTAGTATGGGAGGAAGCGGGGGATATCATGAGTTCTAAAATGTCGGCACCACATCTTGCTATCTGGAGTATGGACACAAGATGTGCTTGATATCAGTATCATTTCAAATAAAAAAGGATGCAGCGTTTGCAATCTTAATTATATGGCTAATCTGAGTGAGTGTTAAACACTACAACTATGTTGACACTCATACAAGCCTCGGAGGGCGTTTGATGAACTGATCAAAGCACTTAAGCACCGAAGGTCCCACCACAAGGAGTGGTATAGAGAAGTTTTCTCGACAAGAATTACTGAATTTCATATGTTAAATAGTTTCAGATAACAAGTCTACTGTCGAGAAACTGTTGAACAACTCTACGGAATTTCATATGTTAAATAGTTTTCAGAAAACATCTATGTTCACGTTCACTACTGTCGAACACATCCCTACACGCAACAAGTGGACTACTCAAGAGTTACATCTCCAACTCCAGCGCCGGCTGCCACCCAAAGCTTCATTGCATTGTTGTTGCATTGCTCGCTACTGTTCCCGAAAACTCTCGCATTCCGCCATCTCCGAATACTCCGACAGATTATGACTCGCAGGTCAAGCACCACATGACACCCGGGCCCTTTGGCCATGATCGTTCCGTTAACGTCGAGAGCATCTCCACGATCGCTCGAGAGCATGTGGCAACTGTGCCGGACTAATAGTGTTATTGGTAACGTCGGCACAAGTTGACGGGCTATTGGGAGCGGCTTCCTCCACCAGTCCCTTTCACTAGTACAGAAAAGCTATTCTGTGACGCACCATTTTGCTATTCTGTGGCGCATTGTGGTGCGCCACAGAATAGTCGCCACTAAATAAGCTATTCTGTGGCGCACCACCCATGCGCCACAGAATAGCGGCTATTCTGTGGCGCACCGTGTAACCATGCGCCACAGAATAGGGTGCGCCACAGAATAGTCCTGGGTGCGCCACAGAATTACTGCGCAGTACTGTACCCGTATATTCATACAAATACCAGTATAATACCAGTATACATGTATATTTCATATTTACACAGATATAACAGAAACAGAGATATATTTTCACAGATATATCAAAACAAACACATTACTAATATATGTCATCACAAGTTGATACAAAAGTGCGGAAGTTTTACACAATTGTTGAGATATACAAAAGTTCATCGAATCGTTGCCCACGTTACAAAATGAAGTGTTCACCGCCTACACTAGGATCGAATAGATTACATCTCGGCGTTGACGGTGAGCAATAGCGGGAACACGACGATCTCATGTAGCCTTCTTCGCGAGCGCTACGAGCGGAGCGGCGCCGGGAACGGTTTGCCGAGAGGCCCTTGAGTTTGTCTCCGCGTACCACTTCGTCATCTATCTGTACACAAGACAAAGATGAAAGTGTTAGTCAAATAAAAGCAAGAATTCTGATTAAAGAGAATACAAAACTATAAATAAGACTAGAGCTAGGTAATTAAAGTAACATAACTAAAAGTATATCGCATCGTCTGAAAAACTAGAGGTAGCCAAAGACAAAACAAGATTAAAAAAAGTTAATGCCTCATATATACGTAGAATATTATCGAGAACACACAAGGAATCCTGATAACCTTGTGGAACCAAGTAGAAGGCACACAGGTCTCACTCACGTCGCCCCTGAATCACATATATAGTGTCACAACGTTTTAATCATCGGCATTCTAGAGGATACAAAACTATAAACAAGAATGAATTGGAACATAATTAAAATAAGATTCAAAAGACTAGATTTAGTCAAAGACAAAAAAAGATTGAAAAAAATTAATGCCTCATACTTAGAAGTGGCACACATAGGTTACAGGGACGGGTGAGTGAGCCAAGTAGGATGCACGAGATGTGTCTTCTCGTGCATATCAACTTACCACAAAAAGATCAAATAGAGAAAAACCCGTATGATGGATCCTTCTTCCTGATTCGCTCCGGAAACGGATAAATGCCGTCTTTCGTCATCCACGTCCTCCTGTCATTCTGCTTATCTAGGCGTTCTTCGATCTCCCACTTAGACAACGCTGAAAATCGGTTGGGATATATATTTGATTAATGCATGATATAACTAGAGTATGATTTATTCATCTAATATAGAAAAGAAAGAAGCAAGGTTTCTACCTCTGGCGTTGTGTAAGGACCCCCCCTGCTGTCTTGACATCTTCCAGGATGATTTTCGATAACTGTAACTGGATGCGATGGAAGTCTGCTCTAAGGTCATCATCGGTGAGATCCTCATCATATGTGGCCCATTCTTGGAGACGATATGGCAAATTCGTTATCACTGCATCCCGGACATACGATTTCATGTGTAAGAGGACGTAGAAGGCATCCACGTTGCCAGACTTTTGCTTGAGGCAATGAAACCCAGTCCCATGGTGAAACTTGTGTGTGTTGTCAATTACATGTTTCCCTTTCTTCTCGAAGGAACCTCCGTTTTTGGCGTAGCCCTCGAGAGCCTCATTGAGAACACCCTTAATTCTAGTGTAGTCTTTCGGCGTCGTCCCTGAGTCTAAATATGTGGCAGTTGACCACTTCGGGTGCACGGCGATGAGTACTGAGTACTTGTCACTGCTCAACACAATTGAAATGGAATATTGGAAAGGATCAACACAACAGAAGAAATCTATAAGAAAGCATAAGATACGACAGCGGTGACTAGATGCGGACTTACTTGAAAAAGAAAGGCAGAAGAAGGCTGGTCTTTGTGCTCATGTTCAGCATGATTCTCTGGAGGTACTCCATGGCCCTGGCCCGTGTCGGTGATCCTTCCTCCAGCTGGCTGTCCCGCATGTAGTAGGGATCCACTACCTTGACGTACGGGGTTTGTTCTCTCCTGATCATCATCGCCTGGCTGAGCGCGTATAGGCGGACCAAGTTATAGTCCAGCCGTTTAAAGTGAAACAAGTTGAAGACGTCCTCGCACGATATGAAGAACAGATCCGCTGGAGATTCATCAACGAAGTCAACAAAGTCTGGCACCTTGACAGTGAACACCGGGTAGTTTGGATTCTCGTCTTTAAGAAGGTTGTCCTCTAGCTTCAAGATAGCAAGTTGCAAAGGGGCCATGCATCCATCTGCGAGGTGGAGCAGCTCCGAAGGCAGTATCGGTTGACCAGCTTCATGCAACCGGGACGACAAGTCACCCGCACAGGGTGGTATCATGGGATCACTCCGGACATACCCCGGGGTGCTACGTTTCGTCTTCGGAGCTGGCTTACTCCTCTTCCTGTGCTTCTTCTTCTTCTCTGCTGTATCTGCTGTATCTTCTGGAGGCAGTATTGGGTACTGTCTGGAGCCGAAGCTGATCACTGGGGCAGGCCCTTTTTTCCCTCCCTCGGTCCAAACCCTGACAGACTCACATATAGTTGTAAAGAGCGACATGAACGTCTTTGTCACCGCCTCTGAGATGAAACTCGGAATCATAATATTTTGCTCCATCGGTTCCTCGCCCCTTGTTCCAGAAACCCCAGCCTCGTCATTGTCGGCCATGTTTGCACTGCATTAAAAAGAGGCAAAAAGTTAGTATAACAAATTTAAGATAAAAAAATCACCTAACTAATAAGTACTAAGATACCCTCGGCCCATGCACTAGTCGCAATACCCCATATGTCCTATTTTTAGCAAAGTCATGCCAAATTTCACGAAAAAATCCGGCATGACCTTTGCTAAAAAAGGGACATATGGAGTACCCGAAATTGCCGGAACGGAAGTTAATCGACGTTCCGGCAATCTCAAGGGCCTCTCGGGGTACCTGCAAGCATTTCCAACAAATAAAAAACACATCTACGGCCGGCACCTCCGGCCGGCATCTCAACGACACGATGG
This sequence comes from Poa pratensis, assembly GCA_947311845.1. NCBI lineage: Eukaryota > Viridiplantae > Streptophyta > Magnoliopsida > Poales > Poaceae > Poa > Poa pratensis. Next base: position 65,147,375 of record CAMZMU010000043.1, read on the forward strand.
TCGGAGCACAAGCACAATACCCCATATGTCCTATTTTTAGCAAAGTCATGCCAAATTTCACGAAAAAATCCGGCATGACCTTTGCTAAAAAAGGGACATATGGAGTACCCGAAATTGCCGGAACGGAAGTTAATCGACGTTCCGGCAATCTCAAGGGCCTCTCGGGGTACCTGCAAACATTTCACAAATCATGTTGGCCGGCATTCCCGGCCAACAACATCACAACAACACATGCATCCCCGGTCAACAACATCACAAGAACATCCGCAAAATATAGGAGGGCACCACCTATATTTTCTGTTGGTTTTATTTTCCCATTTACGTTCTCATCATTGGCCACGGTTATGCTCTGGTGCGTCAGCCCTTTAAGGTCTTAGCACAGCAACAATTTGTATGTTTACTCCAACAATGTCTACTACAACAAACTTTGTTCATAGACCCAGTAATGGACGGGCGAGAATGGCGGCACGTGAAACTACCATAGCTTTCCGTTCCGGCAAGCGGACCTATGCACGAGACGACTAGCTGGCAAGCGGAAGAGCACGTGAAACTACCATAGCTTTCCGACGTTCGTGTCGTGACGAGGAAGTACTAAGCTGCTAGCGACCAATAATGGAGGGCCCGGGCCGGCCGGCGGAGATCGACGTGTACACGCAAGGAAGAAGAAGAAGAAGAGGTGGAGTAGTACGGACCTGACGACCCAGTAGGAGTCCCAGTAGTAGACCTCCCGGAACCTGGCGCCCGGCACGACGACCCTGCCCGGCAGCGGGAGCAGCGTGTGCGCGTCGGGCCGCGCGGCCACGGCCGGGGACACGCACCGCGTCAGGTCCTTCCAGAGCGCGTGCACCTCCAGCGCCCACGCCCGCGCCTCGCCGCTGCCCGCGACGCGTGGCAGGAACCCGTGCGGCTCGGGGTTGAAGTCCGGCGGGGTCGCGGACGAGGGAGGCGGCGGGGTCGCGGACGAGGGAGGCGGCGCCGGCACGGACGAGGGAGGCGGCGCCGGCGAGGGTGAACGGCGGCGGCGCGGGTTATGGGGAGAGGAAGAAGAGATCGAAGAAAGAAGAATGAGAACGAAGAAGAAAACGGCGGCGTCGGCTGGTTTTTGGATAAGGTACATTATTCTGTGGCGCATCCCCCTAGCAGTGCGCCACAGAATTAGCTTATTCTGTGGCGCACCCGATAAGGGGTGCGCCACAGAATATTTGGTTTTTTTATTTAAATTTTCTGTTTTTACACACATGTTAATAAAAAAAAGTTAATAGTTGTTTTTTTATTTAAATTTTCTGTTTTTACACACATGTTAATAAAAAAACAGTTAATAGTTGTTTTTTTATTTAAATTTTCTGTTTTTACACACATGTTAATAAAAAAACAGTTAATAGTTGGTTTTTTTATTTAAATTTTCTGTTTTTACACACATGTTAATAAAAAACAGTTAATACAAATATTGAAACTGTGCCATATATATCAAATTACATAGACCATATGCTTGTCTCTCATACAAAACAAATTATATATAATACACAAAAAAGTTTTCGATCTTCGTCCCGGCCGGTTCCAAACTAGCATTTCTTCTTTCCCTTCTTGGCGGTTGAATAGCTTAGGCCGGTCACCTTGAGACTTCTTCGCGTGAACGGACAACCTTTGGTAGGTAGGGAGGTCTTCCTTTTTTCTTTAGAATTAGTAGTAGGCATGTCGAAGTAGTTGTCGAATTCCTCCTCGATCTTCGGATCGCCGTCCAGGTCCTCCTCATTGGCGTCTCCTTCCATTCCGATGATGCTCCTCTTGCCCCTCCTCACGACAACACGGTTAGGCTTTGACGGGTCGGTAATGAAGAAGCATTGATCGACTTGGCTAGCGAGTACCCATGGCTCATTTTTCGCGGAGGCTTTCTTCGAGTTGGCTTCGGGTATAACCATGGTGGTGAAATACCGGCCTTCTTTTTCGACGTTCTTGGCCCATCTCACACGGAACATTGGCACCGACTCTCCACAGTAGTTGAGCTCCCATATCTCCTCTATCCTTCCGAAGTATCTTTGTTTGACGGTAGCCTCGTCATCGGCGTAGGATAGCATAGTTACTCCTGAGTTTTGATATTCGCTACTCCTGTCCTTTTCCTCGGTGCAGAATCTGTAACCTGATGTCGTACGTCTGATAGGTCTTTGTTCTGCCGGGGCCCTGTGATATGGAGAATATGACTTTTTCATCTTCCGTACTTGGCTTTTGCGTGATTCGCAGTTGCTTTTCTGAACCAACGCGTGAAGCTGGAGTTGTGCTCTCTGGTTACGTCTCCGTTCTTCCTCGGCCGGCCCAGGTCGATGTAGTTCTTCTCGATTATGCTTTGTGCTCTTTCACCCAAGGTTCGATCAATTCTAAGTGTTGTAGCGCGACCCGGTGAGCCCTATCGAAGTCGATCGACCAATCAATCGACAGGGAGTGAGCGGTAGCCCTCACGGTGACCAAACCAGCGAGCCTGCCGACGTGCGGCCTGGTGGCCAGACCAACATCCTCGTTCTCGGTGCTTAGATAACTCTGGCAGAAGGTGATGCACTCTTTGGTCAGAAAGCCCTTGGCCATGCTTGCGTCTGGACGGGCCCTGTTGCGAACGAATCCTTTGATGACACCGTTCTGCCTTTCGAACGGCATCATGTAGTGCAGGAACGTCGGACCGAGCTTCAGTATGTCATCAACGACGTGGAGAAGGAGATGCACGCAGATGTCAAAGAACGCGGGCGGGAAGTAAATCTCGAGCTCGCATAGTATCCCCACGATCTCATCCTGTATCTTCTGGAGCTGCCTCACGCCGATCGACTTACGGTTGATGACGTCAAAAAAGTTGCAAAGTGCAGACAGCGTATCACGGACGTGCTCGTCCATTATCCCTCGGATCGCAACGGGAATTATCTGCGTCATAAGCACATGACAATCGTGAGACTTCATCCCGCTGAACCTCTTCTTTGTTTCGTCCAGATATCTGCTTGTCTTCCCCGCGTAACCGTAAGGAAATTTGACTCCTAAGAGGCACTTGTAGAACTGCTTGAGCTCCTCCGGACTCATAGTGAAGCAGGTAGGTGGAAGCACAACCGCGCTCTTCTTCCTCCTTTTGCGGCGACCTTGAGTCCCTTCCGTCTGGTCATCATTATCATCATCATCATCACTATCGGGGCCGTGAATATCTTTCTTGATGCCAAGCCATTTCAGATCGTATCGTGCTTTCTTCCCATCCTTGGTCTTTTCCGGCATGTTTGAAAGAGTGCCAAGAACAGCCTCGGTAACATTCTTCGTAATGTGCATTACATCGAGGCTATGGGGCGTGTGGAGGACCTTCCAGTACTCCAAGTCATGGAAAGCACACCTCGCTTTCCATACACCCAGCAGCGGTTTTACCCTCGGTCGCTTCTTTCCCGGCGCAGGGCACTCCTCCCAATTTGTCAAAAGCTCATCAATTTCTATGCCGGTCCTCGGGATCGGTTTTGTTTCTCTTTCTTCTTGACCATCGAACAAATCCCCGCGTTTTCTCCACGGGTGGTCCATGCGAAGCCACCTTCGAGCCCCTGGGTACACGGTTTTCGAAGACCCTTGTATTCTTGGTAGCTGGATATGCGGGGTCTCATCCATGCACCTGATACATCCACAGAATCCGTGGCCCACCTGGGCCGATACAGACGACATTCCAGGATAGTCCTGCACCGTCGTGAGCAACGCGGCGCTCATATTGAAATATTCTTTAGTGTAGGCGTCCCACGTACGGACAGGCGTCTTCCATAACGTTTCTAACTCCTCTTTCAACAGCTCGAAATACAGATGTATGTCGACACCTGGTTGTTTCGGACCCTGAATAAGCATACTCATGTGTATGTACTTTGACTTCGTGCACAGCCACGGGGGAAGGTTGTAAGGCCATACAAACACGGGCCAGGTGCTATGTGTGCCATTGAAGAACGGATTCATTCCATCTGTGCACATACCCAGCCTGACGTTCCTTGCGTCGCGCCCAAAATCTTCGAAGGCGATGTCCAATGCTTGCCAATTGTTAGCGTCTGCAGGGTGTGTCAGGATGGTGCCCTTCTCCGGATCTTCTGCGGGCTTCTCCCTTTCCGCGTGCCATTGCATGAGCTTTGCTTCCTTAGGATCCACGAACCACCGCTGAAGACGGGGAGTGATAGGAAAGTACCATACCACTTTTCGAGGATTTTTCTTCTTTCCACTCTTGTACCGTCCGTGACCGCACACCGGACATTTGGTCAAGTCCTCGTAATCGCCCCGATAAATTACGCAATCATTGATGCAGGCGTGGTATCTCTCGTGCGGTAGGTCAAGAGGGCACAGGACTTTCTTGGCCTCCTCGATAGTAGTTGGTAATGTGTTACCCTCGGGGAGAATATCGTGCCAGAATTTCAGGTTCTGGTTGAAGCTCTTGTCGGTCCAACTGTTTCCCGACTTCATCTCCATAGCATTAAGCGTTACTTGCAAGCGCGTATCCTGAGGCCGGCACCCAGGATACAACGGAGTGATCCCGTCTATCCCCATTTGCGCTAGCTTGGCTTTCTCTCTGTCGTTGCTCGTCTGACTGAGAAGCAGTTCTTGAAAATGAGCATCCTGCAAGCCCAAACTTAGTGGGGTCTGCTCGTCTCCTTCGTCATGATGATCATGTCCGCCGGCATCTCCTTCGTCATCATGATGATCTTGTCCGTCACCGGCATCTCCTTCGTCATCATCTTGTCCGCCGCGGGCATCTCCTTCGTCATGACGATGATCTTGTTTGGCTTGTTCCGGCATGAAACCGTGCCTGAGCAGGTGCTCCTCCAATAATCCAGAATCAGGGTGTATCCACCTCTCATGTTTGCATTTTCGACACGGACATCTTATCTGCCTCCCGTTGGACCGAATCATGTCCGCCTTCGCTTGGTCCTTGTATGTTCTGATTTGACTGGAGCTCATCATTATGACCATGGTTGACTACGCGCTATACATAGAGAAGAAACGAGAGTACATAACTTAATTAGAGCCGCAACATGCATGCACACACAAACACACACAACACATCTCAGTCCGGCATCTCAACGACACGATGGTCGGAAGCACAAGCACAATTAATACCCCACATGTCCTATTTTTAGCAAAGTCATGCCAAATTTCACGAAAAAATCCGGCATGACCTTTGCTAAAAAAGGGACATATGGAGTACCCGAAGTTGCCGGAACGGAAGTTAATCGACGTTCCGGCAATCTCAAGGGTCTCTCAAGGTACCTCCAAACATTTCCAACAAGATGGTCAAAGCACAATAACCTTTCTCACCTTGTAGATTTGATCCAAAATAGAAGATGGGAGAAAGAGACTATGTATGGAGGAGTCTATCAACCAAAATAAGTTTAACTAAAAAAAAAGGAGAAATATATGGTCAAAAATGGATGGGAAGGAGGAGCACCACGAGTTGGGAGGAGAGGAGGAAGAGAGGAGGAAGAAGAGGAAATGAGAAATGGGTAGGGGAAAGTGGGTGGAGATGGCCTTATAAAATATCTGGTACAGTTATTCTGTGGCGCACCCCTAACTGGTGCGCCACAGAATAAACTTATTCTGTGGCGCACTGGGTCAGATGCGCCACAGAATAGTTCCCCCAATTATTTGTGGGGCCAGAGCACCTTATTCTGTGGCGCACCTGCATGGATGCGCCACAGAATAAACCTATTCTGTGGCGCACCTGAACCAGTGCGCCACAGAATAAGGTCAAAAGTGGCAGACCCGTGCGTTGGTGTGGGGCCCGCTCTTATTCTGTGGCGCATCCTTATAGCCGTGCGCCACAGAATAAGGCTATTCTGTGGCGCACCATGGCTGGTGCGTCACAGAAGCTTATACTGTGGCGCACGGCTATAAGGTGCGCCACAGAATAAGCTTCCATAGAATTGGGTTTTCCTACTAGTGTTTCAATCGACATTTCCAATTTTTTTTTGTCATAGTATGCAAAGAATGACGGTTTCAGGTTTAAATATCCATATATAAAAGCATCACCAGGTCTAGCGAACATATTACAAACGTCAAACATGCATGGAATTCTAGTCAACATGTCCTTTTGTGTCTCCATCTCAGCCTCGATCTCCACTGCCGCCTCCGCCGTCGTGCCCATCGTTGGCTCCGGCAGAGTCGTGTCCGTCGTTGGCTCCAACGATGCCTCCACGTCGCGCCCTTCGGCGTTGACTCCTACGACAGAAGACCCATCTAAGGCAATATGCGTTGTTGAGTGAGCAAAAACAAGCTCTCACCGGTGGTGGGTAGGTGGAAAGGTCGGCGGTCAAGATCTTGGAGTTTTCTTTCATCTTTTTTACCACGAATTGCGATGCCTTCGAGAGCGCCTTGATTCTTGCCGTGCCGATGCGATGAGAGCTGCTTGGGCCTTCTCTTTCTCGGCGGCGAGCCTCTCTTTCTCAACGGCGACCTTCTCTTTCTCCACGGCGAGGTTCTCGTCATGCTTGGTCATCAAATACAACCGACTTTCTTTGAAAGTGCTTGCATTTTGCTTCGACATGGATGTCACTTCAGTGAGGCACATGTCAATGGTTGCCTGCACGGATGCTGATGAGGATGCGTCATTCTTGTCTGCCTCTACCTTCTTGTTTCCAACAGGGCATCCCTCCATGGGGACTGTGGCCGCCATTGAGATCGCGGCAGGTGGTTTCCCACTTCTCGTTGTTTTGAACCTTCACGAAGCAATGCATGAACTTGAAGGCTTTGTCTTTTTTGTTGTCTCGGTAGAACTGTAGCGTGTATTGCAACTGCCTGGCGGCCGCATTAGCACGCCGCTCTTTCCTGTCGTTCCTGAGCAACAATCGGCGTTGCAGCTCCATCCCCCACCCTTTATCCGACATGTCGGTCGGCTGCACACGAGACTTGCAAGGAGCACCGCTGCCACCTCCGCTGCGAGCGCCTCCACGAGCAGCGCCACGACTATGATTTGCGGGAAACATCGGCGACATACGTGGATCGCCGATGGTGAGAAGGGCAGGAACAAGGTGGGCAGGGGAGGCAACATACGAGATAAGGAAAATGGATGGGGAAGAAAAAAGTGAAATAGACCGGGGTTGTGTCGCTGACTGACCGGTTCTAGCGTTATCGGCACTCCCGGTTGCCTCCTTACGGACGGGGCACGAAATAGGGTTGACGAACGCGCCCGTCCGACAACTTTATCGCTATTGTGGGCCTGGTATTAAAAGTGTCGGTGGAGATACTACTGCCGCGGCCGGTTGGGTCAAACAAGTGTATCAGCTGCTGCTGCCGCCGCCACATTCGGCGGCTGGCCACTGCTACTGTCGCCGCCAATAAGTCATCAGGGAGAAAGGGAAGAGAACCAGAAGGAGAGGCGCCTTCATCAGGTACTGCCATTAGATATCAGATTCTGGGCTTGTGTAAGTAATTAGCATATAGAATCTAATGTTTCGTGGAAAATGGTTCACAAGTCATGAAAGGCTTTTCCCTAAAAAAAACGAAGTTCCTGAAAGGCTTCCCCTAAAAAAGAAGATTCCTCCCTTCAAAAAAAGAAAAGAAAAAAAGATTCCTGAAAGGCCGAAACTTGGGGCGTGCGCAGCTTGTCCGCTCCGCTCCCATGGCCGGCCGCGTCCTCCGCCGCGCCGCCGCCCTCGGCCTCGCCGCCGCCACCGCGGGGTCCCTGCACGCCCTGGCCACATGGAAGACGCCCCAGCCTGTAGCTTTTACTAGCTACGGCTCCTCCGCAAAGGACCTGCTCGTCGACACCGCCGCGGGGTTGCAGGCCGCGGTGCTCCGCGCCCAGCCCCTCTCCGGCGCCCACCTCCGCAGCGTCCGCGCCCAAGCCGAGAAAGACCTCGCGGTCGCCGAGGGGGGCGACCCCGCCACGGCCGCCGACCTCCGCCTCCTCCTCGCGCTCCTCGCCGCGCGCGACGGGCGGACCGACGAGGCCCTGCGGCACTACGCGGACGCCGCCCGCGACGCGCCGTTCGATCCCCGACCCCGCAGCCTGGCCTTCGTCCTCTGCACCTTGGCCCGGCGCCCGGACGAGTCTTCGCAGTGGAAAGCTGCCTACCACCGTCTCGTCCCGTACGAGGAGGGGAAAGGGAAACGCACGCCGGGACTCGAGTCCGACGAGACTGCGCCGCTCGTCCACGAGCTGATCATTGCGGCGGGGCTCGGGGGCGTGTACGACCTCAGGAAGCCGCACGAAAGGGAGATCTTGATGCGGCTCTCTTGCGGCGAGGTTGACGCATGGCTGGCGGCGGCGCTGCAGGACGAGACGCTGTCCAAGGCGGAGAGGCTGCAGCTCTCAGCGCTCCGCGTGTGCTTGCACGCCAAGGTGCGGCTCCTGGAGAACAAACAGATATGATGGGAATTGGCCAAGGGGAATGATCTCTGATCTCAGAGACTCCTGATTTCTTTGTTCAGTCTGAATTGTTTCGTGTTTCTGACGAACAGTTTAACTGCAAGTGATTCAGCACGATTCGACGATAGATTTCCAAATGTACAACCTGTGCGGTTGCACTGTTTGATGTTTACCGACCGAGCTACTCCATCATTAGTATCGTGATTTTTGTTGCTGTTGTTCTTGCCCCTAACAAAATTGTCAGATATTATCTTAATTTTCAGCAGATTCATGTGCACCGTAGTTAATGTCTTCAAATCATTCTTCCCGTTGGCCAATTTCTTCCCTATGGCCCTGTTGAAGTACTGATTACAACGTGGTAAGGCTTAGTTTGGTTATCCATATCCTTGTCAAATGGCATTTGATATTTTGGTTCGTGCATAAACTTAGTCAAAACAGTAACATATTGGCTTGCTCTGCTGCTAGGGCAGTGCAAATGCGTTTTCTTGTTTCCACTTAAAATGACGCTAACTCAAGTTATGGAGACGTTGTATTAAGCATAAAGGTTGAACCAAATAATGGCTCCATTGCAGCACACATTTGCCTTATATTATTTAGCTTTCTCTTCCAAAACAGAGTCTCCTTAATATAAACTGCCGTGAGAATTAATTCAGACTCGATGTTGCCGTAGTCATTCAGAAAACTCGATGAAAATGAACTTGTGGAGAAGGTAGAAAAGGCATTTGAGGGAAGAACCGAACTGTGGAACAATGGTAATGAAAACTGGCAATCATGAGTAACAGACATAGTCAATTTGGGGTTTTGAAGGATTCTGTTATTGTCAGTGCTTCTGTTTATACATCGATTCTGGGGCAATCAGGGTCTGGGCAAACTCTGTAATTCCTTCGCTACTCTCTGTTTCGTTTTGTGCTACCCTTCTGCTCCTGTATTTCTAACAATGACAAATTGTCTTGTCATGTCCATCGGATAGTTGGCATAGTTCACACTGCATGTGTATGTCTTCATAATTGTGTTTCGGCAAAGAAGCTCAGGTAAATATTGTTCATGTCAGAATTGTGTATCCTCAGTTGCTCTGGCCAATTTAATTCTTCCACTAATAGAATTACATACATAGGTCCATCTATTCAATGCATTCGTTCCAGATTATAATCAAAATCAGCACATATGGTTTTGGACTTGAAATCTTGTTTTACTGTAGGATACGACTACCAACACATTCTTCTTTATTGTGGCCTTTTATAGAGAACAAACATCTAATGGTTCCATTCTCTTGCATGCCAATTGGTAGTTGACAAGTCCAACAACGGTTTATCTCTCATTTTTACTTAAGTTGTATTCAAGGAATCAGGTCCCATCAAGTTACATTGTCCATTGAAGTATGTTGTTTCTCTTTATCTAAGGTTGAGACCCTGAGTACTCATCTTTCTCTCCGATATGAACATGGATACTGTAAAATGGAGAACCGTTGAAAAGCCAATTTCAGTATGCTCACTACATGGTCGAATAAATTAGCTTGTATCAGTGCCGCCATTGGAATATTTTTTCTTACAATTTTGGAATAAATCTCAGCAAATGAATTGTAAGGGAGTTTGCAGCATTGAACTAAGGAGTTTGCAGAGTCAAGTGATATACCTGAATTAGATTTTCTTTCCAACTGCGGCTGTCTAGCGGTCTAAGACTCTAAAATGTGCAAAGAATGCGCTGTGGTAAATTTTCTTGTTTAACGACAATGGATGATCTCGGTATTTTGACTCCAGCATGAAACGATGAAATTGAACATGTGAGTGTATTCCTCGGCGATACGGTGTGTTGTATTGTACTTGTACATGGCTTTTTTCCAAATTAAGTTTCAGCTCATGGCTGGTGTGGGGTGATACCAGTGTACAATGTGCACACGCAATGCGTTCCAAAAGAGGATCTGTACTCATGTCAGCATATATACGCTATATATACATAGTGCAAGCATTTCTTGTTTCGAAAAAATGTGGAGTAGTTTTTTTTAGTAGAAACTTATCTTTTTCCAGTATTTCTAGGAGATCCCTTAAAAAGTCATACTGTAAAACACATTTGAATTAAACCCCAAACATATTTGCACACGAGAAGCGTCTTGCGAGAACAGCTACCATACAATCTTGTTTTTTTTTGTTTTTTTCTCCACCCATCTTCCCCACTACACCAGCTTCACAAAAACTCCCCAAAACATCAACAATTTCTCCGGAGCTTGATAAATAGGGAGTCAATCGAGCACACTAAGGAGTCCACGCCGACCCGGCACCACTGACGTGTCGGTGGGTGGTGGACTGGTGGGGGGCGCACCCAGAGCAGGGAGGACGACCGACAGACGTGTCGATGGGTCGGGGGGGGGGGGGGGGGGGGCACCCAGAGGAGAAAGGATGGCCGACGGCCGTGTCGCTGGGTCATGGACACGTCAGTGGGTCGCGTGGATCTGCTAGACATGCTCTAAAGGTTGGTCCAATTTAAGGGATCTAAAATAGACACAAGTTCAACATAAAAGACAACTTTTTCATCCAAGAAGTTGCTTTTTAGAATAGCAACTATGTATGTCAATAGACAATTTTATTTGCAAAACATATATGATTGTCTCACATATTACCGACAAGTTGTCCATTGAGGGGATTAAAAACAAGCCCCCTTCGCCCTCTCATATTTATCGTGTTTGTGGTAGAGAAGCAATTCTATAGTAAAAGGTTAATTTATAGTAATTCTGTGGTAGAGAAGCAATTCTTTGTGGTAGAGTAGCAATTTATAGTACAAAGTTGTGATGAAAAAAAAAAGTTCATAATTCAGAGTTCCTTTTCGAAAATAATTGATGAAACATCTCCTTTATCGGATCTCGTTTCGATGGAAAAAGCAAGTTTATAAGTCAGAACCCAAGAGAGGTCCACACAGCAACCATGGCATGCAACGATGCAACCAAGCAATCAGAACACAGGAACCACCATATGCCACGGATCTGTCCCCACGATCCTCGTGACTCACCTGAGATCAAATCCTCGCCGTCCACCCCTCGCAAAGCTCACCCTCCCCTCCCAAAACTCAGAGCGCCAAAGATCCAAAATTTCGCCGGACTCCCGCCCTCCCGCCGGCCGCCGCCTCCTCACCTTAAAACCACCCTCGATCCCCTCCCTTCTTCCCCATTCCAACTCCCACAGCCGCACCAGCGAACCATTCCCGGACCATCCGCCCGCCTCCACTCCTCCATGGCCCGCACGAAGCAGACGGCTCGCAAGTCCACCGGCGGCAAGGCGCCGCGGAAGCAGCTGGCGACCAAGGCGGCGCGCAAGTCGGCCCCGGCCACCGGCGGCGTGAAGAAGCCGCACCGCTTCCGCCCCGGCACCGTCGCGCTCCGCGAGATCCGCAAGTACCAGAAGAGCACCGAGCTGCTCATCCGCAAGCTCCCCTTCCAGCGCCTGGTGCGGGAGATCGCGCAGGACTTCTAGACCGACCTCCGCTTCCAGAGCTCCGCCGTTTCCGCCCTGCAGGAGGCCGCCGAGGCGTACCTCGTGGGCCTCTTCGAGGACACCAACCTCTGCGCCATCCACGCCAAGCGCGTCACCATCATGCCCAAGGACATCCAGCTCGCGCGCCGCATCCGGGGCGAACGTGCTTAAGCCGCCTCGTACTGCTTTCGTAGCTAGTCTCTGATCTGCAAGTGTAGAGATGTCTTCTTAGTTTCTTCTTGTTACTCTGTTGCCTGTGGCCTGTGGGTAGGAAGATTCACTCGTTTGTGCTGTGTCGGCTGTGTTATGGTATGATGTACTCTCTGATCTTGTTATCATCATCAATGGAAAATTAGCAATCTGTTTTTTTTTTTAACATTTGGTTGTGCCTATGATTTGGCTTACCCAAGTGTGGATGGATTTCCTACTGAACTTTTTCAGCACTGTTTGGAATTGATGCACTCAATCCATATAACACGAAGCTGCTCGTGCTCCTGTTGGACACTGCCTTCTTACTAACGTTGCCCCAAATCAATTCAGGTATTGCTTGGATTTAAGCTTCAATAATGGCTTGGCTGTGTTGCTTTTCAGCACTATGTTTGGTGGAATCTGATGAATGACGTTCATATGCTCCAGTTCAGTAATTATTCCCCTGCTTACTTTGTACAATCTCAGTGCTGCTGTCTTGAGCTCCTCGACTTACTGGTGTAGCCCATACCATTTCAGTTTGCTGTATGTATCACGGCGTTCAGTGTTGCCCTTGGTCACTTAATTCAGGAACACATGATAAGATAATGGAATTAATGGATCCAGTGACAATGTCTCTTCCTTGGCCGTCATGGCTCTGATAAGCAAGAACTGCAATTATGTATGCGTTTGCCCTGCAATCTTTGGGAGACTTGATTTTTTCTAGTTTGGACAAATTAATTAATGCGAGATCCTGACTTGCTTTTCTCCCCGAACTGGAGTACACTAATCATCTATTTTTTTTTATAATCAACCGATAAGCAAGTATTTTGTGGTAATCCTAAGCCTAGTCAACCTGTCAAACATGTCTCGTCAGCGCTGGCTATGCCATTCCTCGACGTGTCCTGACAGATTTCTAACCAACACATGTTTGCTGTACTTTCCATTTTGCTGTATGACTATTTATGTTACAAATTCTCTTCTATAGCAGTGTGGGCATTTTCCTCCTTGGCAATTTCTGTGCACAGATCCTCCTGGGCAAATGCCTGGCTCATAATTCTATTGGGAAAAATAATCTTCGTCATCTATTTGAAATGGCAGAACGCAGTTTCATACTTTTTTTTTACAGAAGTTCCATGCAGGGAGAGACATACTTTTTATCACGACAGAACTCAGTGTGGAACCTTATTGGCAGATGCTTTAGTTACCAGACTCCATGCGAAAACTGTGGTTGAATTATCTTCAACTTAAATGTGTTAAAGTTTCATTTTTGTACCAAAATGCTTCCTAGAACTATATCTAGTGCAGTATGACTGCAAAATTTACACAATTGTGTAGTCGAAAATCAATAGTGACCAAGTTTAAACATATGAGCTCATTTCAAATAACCAGATTATCACCTATCTAGTGTTGAAGAAAAGATTTCAGAGATTTTTAGGATCAGAGTTTTCTCATTTACACGACTGGTACTGGTAATCGACTGCCTTTCAGTTAAGTACATAAGTGACCATAACTTCAGGTGATGCCACTGCATTGTAGTGAGCCTTTTCAGGCTACGAAATGACCCTTTCTAGAGAGAAGATACCACAACCGATCTTAGCCAAAAGAACAAGAAAATTATATAGAAATATTATGGTATTTCCACAGCATGTTTTGTATTTTGACAGTTCCTGAAGTTCACGACCCTGTTTATCACAGAAGACAAGAAAACCAAAAAATGCTTATATTTGTAACTTGTATCGTAGAATCTTCATAATTTCGATATAGATGCAATAATTATATAATGTAAAAATGCATTTAATAAATATTTTGGCATAGATGCTCCATCCTTCAATCTTCACAGTCACATTTTTCAGGACACCATTTTTGAAACAGGTGCAGGTTCTATTACCGACGAAGGTGAAAAGAACGAGATATATACAGAGTTTAAAAAAACAATAGAACGAGATATGTACTGTCGAGTCAGATAACAATTCCTATGAAGTGTTCTGTTACAACTTACAATTGTAAGCATGCCAAATTTCTTGTCAATGCCTTACAATAACTAGCAAATTGCCCGTGCGTTGCAACGGGTCTAAAAGAAATCAAACAATTTAGTTGTAAAGTAAACTCTGCATTTATATTGTGCAGATTTCAGAGGTAAGAACTTAATTAACTGACTTCAAGTCATCCAGCCATTAAAGATTTACCAATAGAAGAAAAAGTGAAGTTTACAATCCAAGAAGGTACCAAAAAACTATTTTACACATGAAGCTTACTGCAGTCAAACGCAACAGATCCAACAAACTCGCATCTCTAGTGACATTCTGGAGATCATCTAGTCTGATGTGCTACATAAATAAGTACAATTGGTTGCCCACATCTGACTTCATCACCACCTAGGGCAAGGCTACAAATAGCCTCTTCATCAAACAGGTCTGGTAGCATCGACAATGTGTATCGTGAAATGCTGCTCAATCGGCACCTAGGCACTGATGGCAATCGCGCAAATAACCACAGCTACAGCCTAACGACCGGTACATCAGACAATACATGTTACATGTATAGTATCACTTGATACTACATTGCGACTAACACATGTATTTCTCCTTCTTTGCCGGCCTTCTCCCAGGATCAAAATGCACCCCTGTATAGAAAATAAGGCAGCAGTCTTCCAAAGCAGATTATATGCACCAAGGTACACGCCCACCAGCTTACTCAAAATAATGAAAACTCGTATGAGTAAGTTTAGAAAGTCTGAAAATTTATGAATGCATATAGTTGGATGTATTGTAAACACACATAAAACTCATATGAGTAAGTTTCGTCTCTTCTAGTTGTGTTGCCTATCTTTAAACTCTCCCCAGCGCCATCTTCATTTTCATCCTAGTATCATCTCCGATTACGCCTCCCACCAATCAACCTGGCGAAATTCAATGTATCGCTGCATGAGGATGCACTTCCATGTTTCCCAAAATTACACCTTCCAACAAGATGTGGCTAGCTCCACCTTCATAACACTTCAATGTAGTAGCAATCACAAGGAATGCATTGGGCATCAGTAACTAAATATTAGCCTATTCTGAATCCAACATAGATGAAATGGGTGGCATTTACCATCACCGTTCCGACTGATCAGTTTGTAAGAGAAAAATATGCGTCTAAGAATATTTATATCAAGCTATCCATATTCTATTCGAGGCCACAACGATCATATTTATGAAAATATTGAGCACACAATTAATCATGAAAGAGCACGATGCACACATAAAAAAAATATTTGTATGACTACTCCTAAATGTAATCCCAGGTTAGATAAAAAAGACGCTCATGGACACAAAATTCAGGTATAGACATAATGCATTAGAGAAGTAGCATCCACTTCCCAGTTCCATTGGCAACATTCTAATGTTAACCTGTGCGGCAACCATCAAATAGACATGAATTATGTAGGTAACAGAAGTATATTTTCCAGCTACCTAAAGCTCTGCTCCACAACATGTTAACTGAATGCTCGATGTAAGCATTTCATCGAACATGTGTGCAGGGGTATTCCATAATACGGTTGAGGAAAAAGATTTTCATTTGAAACTGAAATTGAGGCGTTTGGAATTGCAGACCTGAAGAACGACAATGGTGGATGAGAGACACAATAGATGGGGTGGTTTCACGGGAGGGGGAGATGGGACGGGATAGGACGCCTCCTGCGTAGATGCAGGGGAGGGGCAGAGGGCCGCCGCCTCGGCTTGCTTGGGTGGGACAGGATGCCACTGGAGGAGATGCAGGGGAGTTGAGTACAAACTCGAGCAGATCACGGCACAGCGACACCAATGGCTGCTCGCCGGAAACCCGTCCGTTAAGCTCGTACGGCAATGGGCAGTGTTGTAGCAGCTAGGATCTGGAAGGTGGGATCTAGGGCTATGGGAGAGGAGGGTCGGGCAGCGACCTTGGGCGCCTCGTCGGGCGCGGACGAGAGCTCGGAGAGGAGGTCGAAGCAGAGGAGCGCGTCGGGGGGCTTCTGCCTGGCGGATGCCGCCACGGACTCCAGCTGCGCCACCAGCGCGCCGAACCGGGACAGCGGGATCGGCTCGCCGCCGGCGACGCCGCGCTTTGCCATGGAAAGTGTGAGGGGTGGGCGAGAGAGGAGGGAGCGGGAGGGTGGTTGGGCCGGTGGCCTGCGCTGGGCGTCGGTGAGGCAGCGGTCGAAGGAAGCGTCGCGTGCGGCGGCGAACCCGGCCTGCCGCGAGAACTTGGCGGTGGCATACTATGTAAAATTACCTAGCAGTGCAGGGATAAAATCGGAAACTGAAAATAACGTATCAACACCTCCTCAAGCCATATTATATACAGTAGTAGAGATTAAAACCATCTATGCCTGCAAGTCTCTGAGAACACAGAAGAACCTTAGTCAAAATATGTAAACATAGATGGAACAGGAATTTTCAGCTACTAAGTTTTGGTTTCAACCAAACATATATAATTAAGAACTATTGTTGCATCTAGAGCATGCTAATAACCATGCAAAACCTACTTATCAGTTCCAAGATAAACATAGCATTGCACAGAAGGATATGCCTTGAAGACGTGTACGTTTTCTTGCATGCATCGTCAGTTGGCGTGAACATCTCTGACAGCCTCACAGTCATCCCTGTAATCCAAGCTCAGGCAAGGAGGTAGTCTGGGTTCTCCAGCTCATTTCCTCATCATGACAAAGACAATGTATATGGCGTTCTTCTTCATCCTACAACAAATGGGAAAATAACTCAAAACCGTAAATATTTGCTCGCTCAACAATTGTCAGATAATTATGAGCAGAGCAGGCCGGCAATCACCTCGGATCTAAGTATGTCGACCCTTCGTATAGCACTGCGAATGCAATCTGTCTAAAGGAGATGCAACACAAATGTTCCAAAAACATGCTGCCTCGTGGTGAGATGTAAGTTCAAGACAGAGATGTCAGCAACTAGATGTTTCTGTATCTCCTGCATGAAGGTGTGATCTGCGTCTTTAAAACCTTTGCAGCCCTGCAAAAACAATTTGGCAAGATATTTATCACTCATAAAGTTATAGGAATTAGCCACATTTTAGTAATTAAATTGAGCAGGGAGAGTAGACGCACAAAATCCGCATACATCTCCAGAGACGGGGCATGGACGGGACTTTTTGTGCCATCCTTAGTCTGAGTCTCCTCAGGCCCCAAAGATCAAGGGAGTAAGGAGAGTCCGCGTCATACGAGCAATGACACAAGAGATTCTCCACCATTGGTGCGAAGATGGACAGACCGAGGCCGGGGCGAGCAAGGACGGCGGACGTCAATTGCTTAAGCACGGGGCCAACAATGTCGACGCTGCATGTTATAGCCCTCTCGCTCTCAACGACAAGCTCCTCTAGCGACAAACCTCCTATCTGACTTTGTTCAGTCGGAATTCAAATGGTGACCTTGTTTGAAGTTTGAACATACTAGTAAGCTCGCGCAAGGCACGAGCCATGCACGTTTAATACATGACATATTCAGCAAATCAAGAAACAATTTTAACCTCATTATCCAAGTGAAAACTGAAAATATAACAAAATAGTCACACCTGTATAATAATGTACTCACGAAATGTTTAGGTACTCGTACTCAAAGTAACTCAGCCGACTTAAAAGGAAAATGTCTATCCCGATGACCTTTACCAGATCTTGTACAACTTGGGTTGTTGGCTTCACATTCATTGTCCTAGTAGGTCAACATGTGTATCAATATTGAATACTCACTGTGGCATCTCGTCGTGTAACTTCTTTACCATTCCAAGATGGCATAAACTTCAGAACCAATAATCCGGACATGTTGCTCTTGAGTTGTACATATTGTTGTTACTAAAAATCTATAAAAAAAAGATAGTGTGCTATGCTGGTGGAGAAACTGAGTCAGTGGGAATGGATTTGAGAGTACTCGCTTCAGTTTGACATGGTACTTCGAGCTGAGTTTTCAGGACCTGAACAGTACAAATGTTGACTGCGCAATAGCCTTTCTCTATAGCTTCTCCCCTTAGCTGGCGGGTTTAATTTCTAGCACATGACCTCCTTTCCTCTCTTAAGTTACAAGTGATGAAATTGTTATGGAATTAAGTACGGCGTAATTAAATAACTTTGTTAGCCAAGCTGTCTAGAAGTACACAAGTAAGAATAGTTCAAAAGGTGTATGGCGCCACCATTATTACAAGATAAATCTCATAGATGTCATAAGATTTTTTTGATTGAGGTTATATAGATATGTTTAGAACGGTGGCCATGATTGGATATTGTAAACTATGCTTTGATATTCCAATCTTTAAGCAATAACATTAGCATAATCATCCACAGCTCAAATACTTAACTTTGAACTGTTATCATACTGCAAGTGACTTCAAAAATATTTTTATTGCTGTCAAATTCCACTCAAATATTAGCTATGGTTCAGTTTTCAGGTTTTATCAAAATACTGGCTGCACCGTTCTCGAATTTATCAACAATTAAAATGAACTCCGATTTAGCTGCAAATGTTATGGTATGCCAACAATAGTTATAACTTTCTTGTGTAAAATTTTCAAATTGTCCTGAGAGCGTTTGTTTGCCCAAAATAAATCGTAAACAGAGAGCAGTTTCAGAAATACAGAGAGTAGTTTCAATGCGCTCTACCTGGGATTTACCTCTACGGATCCTGGCCTTCAGGTATACAGGTCCTTGAAGACAGATGCTCTCGCTCGAGAGGACTTACACAGTCCGGTACAAACCTAAATTAAAAGATCGTCTTCCTGGATGTTGGCAACGACGAGCGTTAGAATTCCTTTCAGCTCAACAAGAAACGGATCGCCACCCTGCAAGTCGGTGCACAGCAGCCGGCATGACAAAATAGAGAATGCTTGGATGGGGATGTCAAACGCCACGATGACGCGGTCCTCTCGAGCTGATTCTTGCGTCTCGTACAACGTCCTCCACCTCTTGCAAACAAGCGTGAATACGTCGAGAGACCACTTTGCTTCCTTGTCTTGATGGTTTTCCCCGCCTACACGGGAAACACTGCCCTCGTAGACACCGATCCGAAGACCGGCCATGTCCTACTCCTTCTCGGCACATCGCTCCCTCCAGTTACCAACGGTACGCCTGTCACTGCACATCAACAAGCCAGCAGCCACAGCTGCTGTCGCCGTCGTCGCGGGAGAACGAACCGCGGCTTTATGCGCAGGGGCGGACTTAGAACAAAAATCTCCCAGTGTCCACGTATACACCGTACACGAGGATACTAAGCAATATTATACATGAAAGTAACACACTCAACGGCTTAAAATGTCCGGCAGAAAAAGTTTTTACTAAAATTAAGTGTCCCACTTGAAATTATAGCTAATTGCAAAGTTGAACAATAAAATATAAGAAATACAAGCAATAGAAACATATTTGTGTTTGAATATGCAAGACTAGAAACAGTGAATAGAGTAAAAAACAACCCAAATGCTAAAAAATGCACGGGTGCTATCTCGTCTCATCGAGCAATCGAACGATGGCCGTCCGATCCTTCTGAAACGCGCCGATCTGAGTCTGTGCGTGCATCTCGTCCCGACCAAAAACCACCTAGGTCCCGCGCACACGTGGCATGGGGAGGCCGCTGTTTGACCTCTGGGAGTCGCGCCCCTATCTCATCCTGACCATTTCGTTCCCCTCCTGACCAATTAACTAGGATTTGAGCTCCGGCGATTCACGAAATCCGGCGACGGCGAGGAGTGCGGCGAGTTCGGCGCCGACCGCTAGGAGTCCGGCGCGGGTTTGCGAGGTCGGGGAGCGGGAAATCGAGCTCCACGCGGGGCTGGCGAGCTGCTACGCGGGCGGGGATCTCCGCGCCGGTGAGCGAACCCTGCCCCCGAGTGCGGCGAGCTCTGAGCGCAAGGGGCCCCCGTGCATAAGGCCAAGGAGCAACGCGGCGGAGAGATACTCGGGGCGTGCGGCTGGGAAGTTCTGCGCGGGGAGATCATTGGGGACGCGAGCGACGGTGAACTCAGCGGCGGCATGGACGACAAGAGGTACACACGTTTTCTCCTCTGGTAGCAAGGTGCAGAGCATGGAGCACTTTTTTCTGATGCGGGGAAATACAGTCCACTAATTGCACATCAGTAGGTTCCTAAGGATCATAGAATGAGAATCAAGTTGCAGAGCGATGTAGCACTAGATCGATGTAGGCAAAACAGACCATAAGTTGCAGAATAGTTGTAGTAAGTTGCAGAACCTTTTTTTTGTGCGTGACTGCTAAGTTGAGTGTACTAATCGTTTAAGTTAGGCCCTGATTTTATGCATAGCATGACCATGGAGAGTAGCAGTTTTTGTAAGCCGCAGGGCATGAAAATCAAGTTGCCCTGTTTGAAGTTAGGATGAACCTTATAAAATTGCAGAGAGCTTGACCACTAAGTTGCAGAGCAATAACATTTTAAGTTTGTTTTGGGGATATCCATGCATGTAGGACATTAGATGCAGGCATTTTGTACATGATTTGTAGTTTGAGGAGGTACTTCCCATAGATGAGTTCAGCCGGTCAACGCGGAACTTGGCGAGTTGCTGGCAGTACTGGCATTAGTTGTAGGCATCTGTAAATGAGTTGTAGTTTTGGGGTACTTTCCATAGATGGTTCAGCAGGTGGGAACTAGATGAGTTGCTGGCAGTATTCGCATCAGTTTTCCAGTTTTTCCGCAATTCCTGGGAGTGGAATTTAAAGGGTCTGGGAATCTAAATTGCGAGGGCGGGGTGCTCGGAGGCAGAGAAGGACCTGTACGCGAGGGAGGGGTTCTCGGAGACCCAGCCCACATGATCTGAGTTTGGTAGTGTTCAGCCATGGCTGCCGGTGAGGAGGAGGAGGCACGCCGGCCAGGTCCGTCGCTGCCCCGCGGTCTACAGCCACGTCCTTCGACCATCAGGAGCACCGTGTCCTCGTCGAGGCACGGAGCAGCACTTGTTCGCCATGCGCAACGTTGCTTTCTGTCCATTGATATGTTGCAGTGGTTAGGTTCATGTTGCTTAACCACTTTTAGTTAAGTTGCTTATCCCGGTAAAATTAAGTTGCTTACTGTTCATTATTGAGTTGTTTTTTCATATCAACGGACTAGAAGAGTTGATTTGCTTCACCAGACATTCATTCAGTTGATAAGTTGCTTATGCAATTTATTAAGTTGCTTTCTGTCCATTGATATGTTGCAGTGGTCGCTGTGGATTGAGCTGGTCGTGGCGGCTCGACCAGGTCCGCTGTTGAGGTGAATCCGACAAGTTCTCATCACCAAGCTGCTACCTGCTGAATCTGAAGCAAACGCCTCCTTGGCAACAGCGGTGGCAGTACCCATGGCAGTCATGGTGTGCGGGGATGAATCTGAAGCTAGGCCGACCAGGTGTACTATACATGGCATGGCTGTAGGGGGTGTTGCAGATCCTTTACTAAGATGGTTTCCCACATATACATGGCTGTAGGGGGTGTTGTTTGGTTCATCCTTCTTTTAATTAAGTTGTTTTGCCAACATAGTTAAGTTACTTTTTGTAGCTAATTAAGTTGATCACATATCTTAGTCTATGTTGCATGTTTCGCAAACATTCCCTCATTGTAGGGAGATTTGTTTGATGCATCCTTCTTTTGAGTAAGTTAATTTGCCAATGTAGTTAAGTTACTTTTAGGTTGAGGCGGCAATTTGGCTCTAGGGTCTAGATACACCCATTATGTAAAAAAAAAATAGTTTTTTTTTCAAAATGTCAAAAAATTCCAGAAAAAAATCCGGATGTACATTACAACATGATGTGTTAGCACAAAAAATGGCACGGTGAAAAAACATTTTTTGTGACCTGTACAAAAAAGACAAAAAACTGACGCGTATAAAGACATTTCGGTGCGTCCGGATTTGTCTTTTTTGCACAGGTTGCAAAAAATATTTTTTCTTCGCGTAACTTTTTGTGCTAACATGAATGGCTTGAACTATGTGCAAAATTTTTATTTTGAATTTTTTGACATTTTGAAAATTGTTTTTTGGGTAGTGGGTGCATCTACACCCACTACCCGTTGTGAATATCTGTACTTTTAGCAACTATATAAATAAGTTGATCACATATCTTAGTCTAAGTTGCATAATGATCCACTACTAAGCTGGTTTCCCACGTATTGGAGATGTCGACTAGATAGGAAGTTTGGGATGCCTGCCACTAAATTACCAGCAGCAACTAGACTTGTCCCAACTGCAACCAAGCCTGGGATGCATGCAGCTCCTACGGGATATACAAAGGTCGCTTGTTGTTTTTGTTGTTTCTGGGACCTGTGATATACAAAGGTCGCTTGTTGGTTTTGTTGTTTTTGGGACCTGGGGTTCCGAACAAGCACTCATGGGTTTTCTAGAGGATGCGTTCTCTGTTTTTATCATGGATTCTATAAAAGTAGCTGCACGTTTTGTTGATTCTAAACCATTGGATCTAGTCTCCATGCTGCTTAAACAAATACTAAGTTGCGTGTTGCTGAATAGGCAGTTTTTAACTGGACAAAGCAAGTAATGCATGTATTTTGTTTGCCAGAATATAATGCAGGTCTAGTGCCCACTAAGTTTCAGGTCTAGTGTGCCCCAAGTTGCAAATCTAGAGTTTAACAAGTTGCTGAATATATTCTTGTTTCGTCGCTCGAAATGGATGCTGTGGAGTAAACCATATTCAGTTAGTTGCTTGCAGTGTCCACTAAGTTGCTGACTATATTTTTCAGAACTCAAATTCATGTTGCAACTAGATCCAATAAGTTGCGGTCTACTGTCCTCTAAGTTGCAGATCTAGAGTCACCAAGTTGGATGAATAGTTGTAGTTTTTTGCCGCGTTCGAAAATGTATGTGGTCGTGTAAAACATATTATCAGTTAGTTCCTCTAAGTTTTTTTCATGTCAATAAGTTGCTGACAAATGGTACAGAGTACTAAGTTGTTTACTGATGGGTAACATCAAGTTTCGTTTCATGTCAATAAGTTGCTGACAAATAGTATTAAGTTGTTTACTGGGGGTAACATCAAGTTGTGTTTCATGTCAATAAGTTGCTGACAAATGGTACTAAGTTGTTTACTGGGGGTAACATCAAGTTGCAGGTAATTTTTTTGCACTGAGCTGATTTTGTTTCCCTGGCAATAAGTTGCAGAGAAAAATAGGCCTAAAAGTTGCAGATTGATACATGCATGAGTTCAGGCAAATCATGATTTCTGCTGAAGATCCATGGCAAAATAGTTGGGTTTGCTGGGCGTCGGGCCGCGCGCCGTGCTAGGGGTTGGTGGCCTGTGGACATCGCGTGCTGTCCGTTTTTGTCGTTTTGCGAGGGAGGGTGGGTTTTCTGTTTCTGTCGGGCGTTTGTTTTTGCGGGAAGGGAACTTTCCATTTTCGGGCCGATTGCCGCGGGAGACTAACCAGCACTTGATTGCTGGCTAGTATCGTCCAAAAAACAATGAGTAAAACATATTGATTTAGTATGGTTGCGAAGTTAAAGTTGCTCGACATTTTATCCTATTGCCGCCGTGCACAGCTGAAAAGAATCCTGTGAATCACTAAGAAAAATTATCAGATCACGTCGATCAGATTTTCAATTGTAGTACCCTGATTTTTAAATCCTATGGGCAACGACGCACGTTATGCGCGCACGGCGCACGTACACAATACGATCGAATGGATCCATAGCTAGCGAGCACACTCCACACGATCAACAACGGCCGGATGGGCCACTGGTTAGGCTTCGCCTGCGCGCATGCTCGCTCCAATCTTTCAACCGGTGTACCGGTGTCCAGGCCCAAAATACTGACTACCTACAACGTACGCGGAATTTCTACCCGGTGTCACTGGACACCGGCGTAGTCATGCGCTGGCTGTGGGTCGCAGTCATCGTCGGGACGATGGGCCACAGCTCCGCGCTGGGTCCCGTGTGTTGCTACGGTTAATAATGCAACCAATATGTGGAGAAATATTTGTACAAGCAAACTAAACTAACTAAATGCAGTTGATGTAGACACCGACGTAGACGAAGACATGAGAGACGTACAGGTTCGTAGTGCATATAGAAAAAGATAATGAATACATCATTCTATACCAAATCACACAAACATTTGGTTTCCACCATCTTCTCCAATCAGCACTTAGAAGAGAAGAGCCTTGGTGGCCCCTCCCCGGACCGTCCGGGTCCCACTAATCACTTTCAGATGTAACTTAAGGTAAAGAAGGAAGGTTTCGCGACACTGCAGCTTATGAAATTCAAATACTCGGCAACTTGATCAAACCAAGCTTACGCAATTTTCGAATCACCCTATAGAATGGCCTGTTCTCCTCGAAATCATGAAGCAGTTATCCCAACTTGCCGGGTTAAAGCATCTTCTCGAAGTTCTTTAGCGCAATCTTCTCCTCTAGCACAATAGCCAGCCGATGGCGTACGCACTGTCAAAGATATGCATGGATAAAGCTACGCTAGCTTGCACAAAAGTTAATCAATGGTTGGTTGGATGGATGTCTACTGTATGCAGCAGCAGGCGAGAAGCTGCAATGTGTGCATGTACTACGTGCATGCTGGTTCCGATTACTCGAGTCAATTCGATCGGATCACCTTCAAGCTAAGAATGGGATCATCAACGTCGGTTAATTAACTTGCACTCCATAATAGGCACACAAGAAGTGCAATTGTAGTAATCCATACAATTTAAATACTTATAAATTATGGATGACTAGATATACAGTAGCGAAACAAATGTTACAATTAGAGAAGCCGATAGCCACGTAATATTCTTGTTCTTGACACTACTAACATCTTACTGGATTGATGAAGCCCTTTATTTCATGTAACAAACATCATGAAAAGTAAAAACAAATGAAAATAAATTATATGGTACACACTCGATACAAAGTAGGTTGGACTCCATATTTGGATGAGCACGATGAAGATGGTTATGGTTTGGCATCACCCGAACCAGATCCGGCGCCGTTGCCGCTTCCACTTCCGCCATTTGTGCCATATCCGCTGCCACTACCACCACCATTAGAATCTGCATTTGTATTACCATTTCCATAATTGGGGTAGTTAGTTGCAAAACCAGAGCCAGACCCATTTCCACTACCAGATCCATGGCCACTAGACCCAAAATAACCCCCGGTTGCTTGTCCTCTACCACCGCCACCACCGGCACCGCTACCGTTAGTAGATCCACCAACACCACCTTCAGATGCTTCAGATGGATCATCAAAATATACACCAGAGCCTGAGCCAGCACCGGACCCGCTATCGGATCCAGTACCATAGTATTGGCTACCACCGCCCCCTTCACCTCCACCTCCACTACTTGCATGCGCACCACTGCTTGAACTTTGTCCAGACCCAGTTCCACCCCCCGATCCCGAGCCACCACCACTCACTTCGCCCCCACCTTCTCCCCCTCCAGATCCTGTTCCTTGAGAATTAGAGTACCTAACCACCCTTCCAGCATTGGCTAATCCAATGCTCAAGAACACAATGAACCCGAGAGCCGCTAGTTTTGTGTCTGCCATTGTGGGAGTTCAAGTGAGGTGAGTTCCTAGAAAAGCCTGCATGTGGGCATTTATAGTGCTTGAGGCCATGAAATATTCTTACCTTAATAGCATGTTGGTGGTGTAGAATCACTACACCACGGACCAAACATAAGGGCAGCTAACTGCCGGCAAAAATCGACTTTAGAGGGCAGTTTGACTGCCGGGAATTGTTAACTGCCAGGAAAAACATCATCTTAACTGCCGGCACATCTTTTTGGCGGGACGAGCGAAAACTTAGGCGCGCTGTGCGAAAATTAGAGGGAATATTCCCGGAATCCCCTCGCGCCGCTGTCCAAACCCTATCCACAATCCCCTCGCGCTCTGCCTCTCCGCCGTCGCCGATCCACAATCCCCTCGCCTCTCCGCCGTCGCCGCCACCGCCCTCTGCCTCCCCGCCGTCGCCGCCAGTAGTCCTCTCCTCATCTCCACCGCCGCCTGCCTCCACCAATCCCCATCTCCACCAATCCCCAATCTCCATCGCCGCCAGTAGTCCTCTCCTCCATGGCCGCCCCGCTCCGCCGCCCGTGCTGATCCCTCAGTCCTTCCACAGCAGGAGAGAGGTGGCCCACCGGAAAGAAGCTGGCCGCCGGCCGACCTCCTCCCTCTGCGCCTGATAAAGCTGCAGCGGCCGCCCGCGTCAACCGCCCGGAAGCTGTCGATCTGGATTTCCTTCTCCGGGCCGTAGGAAGCTTCTTCTCCGCCCGGAAGCAGTGGATCTGCCGCCACCGCCACTTGCGAATCTTGGTCGCTCCAGCCATCTAGAAGGTGAGGCCACCCCCGCTTCTGAATTATTTGCTTCATTTCTTTGTTCGTCAGTTTGCTTGCATGTCTCTGAAAATAGAAACCATGTGATTATTGGTCTGTGGTGTTCGTGTGATGCTCCAGTTCATCCTGGTGATGACTCATATATGATTTAGTGTAGGTGTTTTGCACTGGTTGAAGTTGAACCTTTAGTTCTTGGTTGCGGTTAGCATGGACCACGAGGCTCCCTCCAGCTCCACCGCCGCCGTCCCCATCTACGACATGTCCATGCCTTGCCCCTCCGTCCGCATCCACTGCCGCACGGAGGACGCCTTCAGTACCCCTTTCGTTCCATTTTCTTTCACCTATTGCCCTTTTTGGCTTATGCTTTTTACAGAACGATCTGATGGATTTCCCCCTAACAAATGTATCATGTTCTGTCGCAATCCAGGAATTTCTCCCCGAGTCTCTCATGTGCTTTGGTGCTTGCTCCGTCTCCTTGGATGACATTGCCGATGCTGCAAATCTTGATGAGGTGAGTTTATTCTCTGTTGCAGTTATGCAGACTGCAGTACGAGTTGGAGAAATGTTTTTCTTGATTTTCATATCCAACTTGGCTACTTGCTCAAGACTAAGGTATGAGAACAGTAAAAAATATGTAATGTGCACAATCATATGCTCTGTATATCTCCATAACCACCGTATTGCGTAGAGGTAAAACGTGGGCTCGAGCGTTTCAAGTGCTGCAAGCTCAGCTGGTCTGGACTACAACCCAGTCTATGAAATTCTGTAGGAAAGCTGTGCAATCGAGTGACAACTTTTGCAGCGTATGATCTAAATGTTGTACAGTTTTCATTATGCACGCGTCCATCTGTGGCTGTCTCCATCTACCGCCAACATGGCTCAGCTGAGAGGAGCGACCACGAGCCATATCCGTCAAGGCTGGCAGCATCAGCTTTGTCCAACCTGTCCAGGTATAGGATTTGGATCCACCGCCCAACTGCAACAAATCTTATTTTATTTAGAGATGAATTCTGGCTGTGTTGACTTCACTCAAGAATTGTTGGTGTTGCTTGGTTGTGCTACTGCCAGCCTTTTGGTATGTAATCTTCGAAGCAACAATCTGAACCCATATTCTTCTGTTTGTTTGTGACCTCAGTCGTGTGAGCAACAACAGTTGAGTTCTAAACAATCAAATGTTGAAGCTTAGTATATAAATTTGTGTAGCCATGATCTCTGAAACTCTCACGGTTAGCAGATCCGCAATTTAGTTTATGTGTTGGTCACCATGCTTCTCTTCTTACCCCAGTTTTATTAGTAGCAAAACACCTGAAACTAATAGTAATAGTACCAGAATAATGACAAATCTAGTCTGCCAGCCTTTTGCATGTCTGAGATCACCACCGAATTAACATGGGGCGATCTCTTCTGTTTCCGTAGGGCATTTGGAGGCGTCGACGCGGAGGTTCGACGTGAACCAGGCGCCGTCGTCCGGTGCGTCGGCATGGGGCGCTTACGCGACGGGACGATGAGCAAGAGGACGCGGGGGGGCCGTGTCGTCCTCACTCAGCGACGAGGAGGACGACGGCTCGGCGTGCAAGATGCTGCGCCTCTCCAAGGAGCAGGCCGCGTTTCTGGAGGAGAGCTTCAAGGAGCAGAGCACCCTTAACCCGGTACGTACGCAGATCAACTCGATCGAACAGAAACGCGTACTCCTGGAGTAGCATTCAGGTTGCTGATTCAGATCGAGTAGTACATGGAGTAGTATCTGTATTGCTTTCCTGAATGTTAAACGGTTGCTTGGTTGGTTGTGTCTGTATCTTCTACTCCAATTTTACATGGAGTACTTGTTGAACTGTAATCTTATGCACCTGCTTGCTTGCTCTCTACTGTTAGCAGTACTGCATTTCTTGGAGTAGCTTGCTCTGTAGTCCATTTTTTGGAGTAAGTTGTTGATTGCAAGTGCTTGAGTATCATGATTTTTTTCAATCATTTTATTGCAGTATGCCAATAGCTTCAGTGGTACTGCTACTGCCAGTAGCTTCTTTGTTTCGGAAATTGTACTCCGGTTTAGGAAATGTAATGCTTGCTTGTGCAGTGCTTTTCCTGAAACACTCCTTGCTTGTGTCCAAGAACTGGAAGAACTGTAGTACTCCTTGCTACTGCTATACTATTCCTGCACTAAATGAACTACTTGTGCATGATTTGCTTGTGCTGGCTTAAATGTACCTGCAGCCACAACGCCGGCATTGTCGTCAACATCCATGACATCCTCTTCTTTGACCTGATGATCGACATCGCCTCCTCCGGGTATGATGCCATCCTGTTCTTCTGGATCATGTAAGGGATTCCAGTACACTGTTCTGTCTACTTGCACTAGAAATTTCAACAACAAACTTGTATAGTTGGGGTAGAAAATTAAACTCCTATATGTTCATGTTGTACATTAGCATATGTAGTTATATCTGTTCCTCATAGCTTCTATATATAATTTCCTTTCCTGTTGAACGAAACTACTCCATCAGAACCAAAACTCTGGGCATGTTGTAGATATTTCCTGTTTAGTACTGCCACTGCCAGTAATACATTGCTTGTACTGTATATAAGCATATACTCCATGCTTTTTTACTTTTAGGTCACACGTGAACCAATGCTTGTAAACTGAGATTGCAGTTCCTTGCAAATTCACATGGCAGTTAACTTTTGTAATTCAGATGCGGTACTCATAAATTCAGTACACTGTCCATCATAAGTTCAGTTCATCATACCTGTAGCACCATGTTCTTCCATTACTTGTTGCCTTTTTGGATATATAGACATTATTAAATACCTATATTCAATAAAACCAAGCCCGTGGCAACGCACGGGCAGATTTTCCTAGTAATTAAAAAGGTTGTTAACTCTTATTTCTCACCTGATTATTTTGCAACATTGCACTTGTTTTTGGAGCTACATGCTCACAGTTCATAGTTGGCATACTTTCTTTTGCACATAGTTTGCAGTAGATGCTTATTAACTCTCATCTCACTTTTTTCCTTCAGGTTAATTAACAGCACAAGAGGTTGATCATCATCACAAGAAATAGTACTGGATGCTCCATGGACTAGATGAAGGCACTGGCATTGTCTTAGACATATTTATGCTTTGTTAGTCTTAGACATACTTATGCACTATTGTTGTCCGTGTGTGACGTATTTATGGTCTTGTGCACTGGATATGTATTTCATTTCAATGTGACTTGTTGATGGACCATGCTTTATAAAGAAAATGTGATATTTCACATCTGTACAATATCTTGTTTTAGTGGAATTCTGCGTTTGAGCTGACATACTGCTGTAAAAAAGGAGGGGGTTTTGTGTCCATTCCAGGGCAGCCCCACTGCCAGGAATAGTCCAAACTGCCGGCAGAAGTCATCCCCGGCATGTTACCTACCTGCCAGGAATAGAATTGAACTGCCGGCAATAATAGAGCTAGCAGGGCAGGCTAACTGCCGGCAAAGATGAACCTGCCGGCAAAGACTTTTGCCGGCAGGGTTATAGCGGGCAGGCCGACCTGCCGGCTAAAAACCATTCCCGGCAGTTACATTGCCCTAGTTGGTGGCTTTTCCCGGCAGCAGAGCTGCCCTTATGTCTGGTCCATGGTGTAGTGAATGTCATTCAAGCAAATTAGCGACTTCAAAAATGAAGGTGCTAGCCATAGTCATAAGCTGGTGAGCTCTGGGGCTTCTTATTCATCCATTTAGTTTGAAGGTATATGGACTCAAATTATATAGGATGTGCCTACCTATTATTCGGTAGCCTTATTGTTCATCATAACATTGTGATGAGATATATTAAGAATTTATAATAGTAATGACACAAGGTCTTGTTTGTACTTCTGTTTCGTGCTAGAAAATTCAAGTGCAGCCAAAATTTGATTTGACCGTATGCACTTGTCGTGAAACTTTGTGTAAAAAAGGCTTAGTGACGCGCATATGATCCTGAGTAATAAATTCGGTTATAACTAAGTGGTGAAATATTTTCTAAATGTGTAAGAAATTGTCAGAGGACCATACCTACTTCGTTCACAAATAAGTGTACTTTTAGATTTGTACTAAGTCAAACTTTTTTGAGTTTGACCAACTTCACAAAACCTGTATTATTTTCAACAAAAATTAATATCACTAGAGGTATCTTGCAATGTAGTGTCATAATATACTAATTTAATGTCATGAATATAGTTGAAAAAATTATAAAGTTTGAATTAAAACGAAACTAAATGCACTTATCTATCGACAGGGGAGTAACTAGGAGTAAAAAAAAACTCGTAAATTAACGATCTGATTGAACACCTTGTTCAATAAACCTTGCGGTTGCATCCACATTTAGGCGCACATGCAAAATCCACAGCTCCAGTTGACACCGGAGAGACGACCTCGAGCTTTCCGTAGTCTACTTTGACATATTCCATGGTGCTGTGCCGTAGGAAATGGCAAAATCCACAGCCATGTGCATGCATATGTGCAATCAAACCATGCAAGATGTGCCAGCAGCATCGATCGTCCTGTCTAAGCAAGAGCTCAACGTACATAACCCTCCCACTTGCCCAGACTAACGAATCAAATGACATTTCTCTATACCGTTTTGCATTACTACTTGCTTTTTTTTTTAGGATTAAGGCAATCGTGTCTCCGATTAGATAGAACGGAGTGTTATGTACATAGTTCGTGGATCACAACGCCAGAACAAAGAAACTACTACTGCTACACCACCGCCGTCTGTATGTCTTCCCGGACTTGCTTGGTTTACGGCTAAGTAACCATGACCAGGCTGGTTCGGTAACTCGAGCATACCTAGTCTCCCATCGTGCCAAGCCATTTTCGAGACTTGGAAAATGACTGAGCTCACGCTGGGAGATATCTTGCCACCTTTTTGCATGCATGATATTTTTATACTTAAGAATTAACCGACTGAAGTAAATATTTGATGATATTCCATATCTTTACTTGGAGGTTTGGTGGTTGTGTATGATGTCACACCCAATTCCAATGAGTAAGAATTATAAATTTAATCAACATTCATGATTCAATGACATCTAAGTTTGACCCATTTTTAGACAAAAACATGAACATTTATACCAAATCAATATCAATATATTCACCATAAAATATATTTTCCTATAATACTGTAGATGTTGATATTTTCTTCTCTATATTTGGTCAAACATAGGAACGTTTGACTTTTGACTAAATTTATGTGTATTATCCATTGGAGCGGAGGTAGTACATACTTAGAATCATTACTTTTTAGGAAGTTTTTCTGGAATTTACTAGTATAATCGTGCCCTCCTTACAAGGTTGATTTTTAAGCCCCTTGCCACGCAACAAGAGGCGAGCTGTGGGAGGTTCTTCCACCCACGGGTGAACCACAATGCGCCACTTCTCGCGTTGTGAGGGAGTCCCCGGTGGGAGAGGGCACAATGGTTTTTGAATCCTTTTTCGTAGATTCAATTAAAAAATTAAAAAATCTTTTGAACCGAGCATACGTACGCATCCCAACATGTTTTCACAGCTGTACTAGCCGCGTCCATATCTTAAAAAGAGATCCTATATTGATATGTTTTGACGAACTTTTTTTCAATAACTGTGAATCTGCAGTGCATTGCCTTTTATTTTGCATTGTGTTTGGTTGGACAACCATGAGTGCATGCTACGTCCTGTTCCAAGTGGATGTTATGCTCTAACTTGTTGTGTTTTGATGTCGTGCACAGAATGTCTATTTTGCATTAGGTTTTGGTGTTGGCTCTATGCATGTTCCATCTCATCTTCTTCCTCTTGGCCAGTGTTTCAAAGGGGAGGATCTTCTCGAGCACCATCACAGCAATTAACGATTGCGCATCTCCAAGTGGTGCAAGCCACGACGTTGGTGTGGGTTCCTGTGGCGTTAAGATCATCAATAACTTTGGTGGAGAAGGACAGATGGATTTATTCTCTTACTTTTAAGGGTCTTTTTTTTAAGATGAGGGTGCAATATAATTTCCTTTTCTTTCAAGGTCAATAGTTTAGATAATAAACATGGCCAATGGCGATTTTTTAATGGTCAAAAGTTTGGCCTTTCATTAATAGTAAAGATAAGAGATTCAACTTTTTAGACATCAAACACGGCCAATGGCTGAAAACAGAAGCCTACTCTCCGGCATTATAAGACCCCAGAAAAGTGTGCCGGACAGAGCCCAAAGGAGGCCTCGTGCTTTATGGAGGAGAAGACCATCATAGTTTTCCCATGAGTATTTGGGTGCCAAATATGGACATGTACACTAAAAAATATTGGTATCCATGGACGTTTTGGTATGTTGTTCGAACTTGTTTTGGGGAAAACACGCCCACATTTTCTGTTTGGCGAGTATTCGGTGCAAATTTGGGCATGCTACTCTGATGCTAGCTCCAAGTGGTACGAGTCCTTCCAAGCCTAAGCTAACTGTCGAAGATGCGTGTATGGATAAAGCTACCTAGGTTAGCTAGCTTACGCAAGTAAGGTCAACGACGACCCAAAATTAATCAGTGGATGGATGTCTACTGCAGGCCAGCAGCGTGTGCCGACTCCAACGCTTGCTTGGCATCGGAAATGGCAACCACTTGTGAACTTCGATCATCCCCTACCAAGCAAGCTGTATGTGCTGTGTCGACCGAGCAAGCTGTATGTGCTGGGTCAAATTATTGTCGATCCACATGATCATCCAGCTAATCAGATCTTTGTGAAATCAACATGGTTACTTAACAGTAAGATAAACCAAGCAAGTAGTAGTGCAAAACGGCATGGAGATTATACATTTGATTTGTAAATCCGGGCATGCTAGAGGCTTATGTGCGCTGAGCTCTTGCTTTGAGAGGATAATCGATGGTGCTGGCATATCTTGCCATGGTTTGACTGCGTGGTTTGCCGTTTCCTACGTAACTCTCGGAATATGTCAAAGCCGACAACGTATACTTCGAATTTCCGTATACTTCGAGGTCGTCTCTCCGGTGTCAACTGGATGTTTGCATGTGCTGTCTGAATGTGGATGCGACCGCAAGGTTTATTGAACAAGATATCGATGGAACATTAGTTGGTTAACTTGTGAGTTAATTTTTTAATTTTGACTCCTAGTTATGGTCTTGTGACAATGTCTTAAACATTTAGAAAATATTTACCACTTTGTTACGACCGAATTACTTCGATTTTATCACGCCATATTATATGTGTATCACTAAGCCTTTTTTACACGAAGTTTCAATACAAGTTCATATGGTCAAATCAATTTGCATGAGGTACTTGAATTTTCTTGCCGAAAATAGAAATAACAAAGTAGAATATGTGTTAATTATTATAATAAATTCTGGATGCATTTCATCACGTTTTCATCAAAGAAAGAAAGGTCCATCACTTTCACTCATGCATTGTTATGACATACGATACAGCTACCGAATAATCGGAGGGCACATCCCTATACATAATTTTCTCTTCATCCCAGAGAACAGTTGTTCTAAAAAGAAATAAGTGATCAGCTATCGCAAGATTCATAACTGTCGAGATAGAGCATCTTCGCGAAAAAAAAGCTATCTCCACTATGATTTAATAGCCAGCTGATGACATGCTGTTAAAGATCTTCATGAAATCATGGTTGCTTAGCCCGTAAGATAAACCAAGGAAGTTGTGGTGCAAAACTGTATAAAGAATATAGATGGAGGCCTATGTACGTTGCGCTATTGCTTCGACAGGATGGTGGATGGTGCTGGCACATCTTGAATGGTTTGACTACATGCATGCATGCATGAATGCGGATGGTTGTGGGTTTTGTAAAAGTCGACTACGGAAACTTCGAGGTCGTCTCCACGGTATCAACTGGAGCTGTGGATATTTGCATGCGTTGTATGAATGTGGATGCGACCGCAAGGTTTATCGAACAAGATGGACAATCAGATCGTCAGTTTAAAAGAATTGTTTTAAAATTTTACACATTATAAATTTAGAAAATGTTTCACTACCTAGTTATGACCGAATTAGTCCAGATCATATGTGCATCGCCAAAGACTTTTTACACGAAGTTAATTGTAATGCAAGCGCATAATGGTCAAATCAATTTGCACGAGGTACTTGAATTTTCTTGCCGGGAGCAGAAGTAAGATAATGGTGTTAATTATTATTATATATTCTGAATATATTTCAACACTTTTACATCAAAGAAAAAAACGACCATCACTTTCACTCATGCACTGTTATGAACGATTGGGCTACCGAATAGAAAGCACCATCCTATATGTTTGATCCTATCCACCATTCAAACTACATGAACGAATCCCGCAAAGCTTATCAGCTTATGACTATGGCTAGCACCTTCCATTTTCAAGTCTCTACATGGCCTCCATGACAATTCTACACCACCAACATGCTATTAAGATAAGAAGAGTGCATGGCCTCTAGCACTATAAATACCCACATGCAAGCTTTCTAGGAACTCACCTCACTTGAACTCCCACAATGGCAGACACAAAACTAGCGGCTCTCGGGTTCATTGTCTTCTTGAGCATTGGCTTAGCCAATGCTGGAAGGGTGTCTAGATACTCTAGTTCTCAAGGAACAGGTTCTGGAGGGGGTGGGGGTGGGGGTGAAGTGAGTGGTGGTGGCTCAGGATCAGGGAGTGGATCTGGGAATGGCCAAAGTTCAAGCACTGGTGCGCATGCAAGCAGTGGAGGTGGAGGTCAAGGGGGTGGTGGTAGCCAATACTATGGTACTGGATCCGGTAGCGGGTCTGGTGCCGGCTCAGGCTCAGCCTCCGGTGGATCTGATCAGTATGAAGGTGATGTTGGAGGATCTTCTAGCGCTGGCGGTACCGGTGGTGGTGGTGGTGGAGGACAAGCAACTGGAGGTTATTATGGATCTAGTGGCTATGGTTCTGGTAGTGGTAATGGATCCGGCTCTGGTGCAACTAATAACTATTACGGAAATAATAATGCAAATGCAAATTCTAATGGCGGTGGAAGTGGCAGCGGACAGGGCACAAATGGCGGGAGTGGAAGTGGCGCCGGCGCTGGATCTGGATTTGGTGATGCCAACCCGTAACTCTCTTCATCGTGCTAATCAAAATTATGAGCCCAACCTGCTCTGTGTCGAGTGGGTGCCATACATTTTGTTTCCTTTGTTTGTACCTTTCATGTTGTTTGTTTCAAGAAATAAAGGGCTTCATTATTAGTGTCAATAACAAGAATATTGTGTGACTATGGAGGCTTCTCTAAATGTAACATGTCTTTCTCCATTGTATATCTAGTTATATATACACAATTTCAAAGTAAGTAAACTGTATGGAGAGCTAAATAGTGTTGTTCATGTGTGCTTATTCTGGAGTACAAGTTAATTATCCAGCATTTTATGGTCCCATTCTTAACTTCACGACGATCTATATGTTCAGTAAGTTGCTCATAGTCAAATCCGGTATCCATGCTAGTTTTCGTTCTGGTTAGTGGTTGCTATTCTTAATGACGAACAAAGAATCATGAATGGGCTAGTTCCATAATTAAGTAGCGCATGCCTAGTCTCCCAGTATGCCAGGCGACTTGGAAAATGATAGAGCTCACTCGGGCTAGTGTCTTGTCGCCTTTTGAATGCATGATATTTATTGGACCTAAGAATTAAACGATCATGCTGAATATTTGATAATCTTCTATACCTTTACTTGGGTTGTTTGGTGGTTGTCTAGGGTGTCACACCCCACTCTCCCCTTATGTACCCTTGTACAACCATGTTTAGATGGATCTCCGACAACAAAAGAATTATAAGTATTTATTTATTTATTTATTTCATTTTCGCAATATGGGATTTCTAGTGAGCTGAGATAGCATAATTAAGAAAGAAAGAAAACACCTTTTGTTGCAGTGGTAGAAGTAGAGAATGAGATGCACCATGGCAAAATGATAAATAAAAGTATGTTGGTGATTTTGCAGTAGAGGAATGAAGCGTGTAGAGTCTCGCACGTATGGCAACATAGCGAGAAAAACCACATGCATGTCATGTATACGGCCGTCAAAATAAATACCATTTGAAAAGGTCTACCTTGTAATCTCATGTATACGGGCGTCGCTATAGTTGAAGGTAAGTTAGCAAAGCTGTGTGTGCCCGTAAAGCATGTGACACTGCTGAGATACATAAGGCTTCTTTGACTTGCACATAGTCATTTGATCTAGTGCCTTTTATATAGTCATTTGATCATGTGCTTTAAGTAATTACTTTGGCGTTGCATTGCTCATCATGCGTTGGTATTCCACTATAGATGGATATATACACTAGTTCAGCCTAGCTAGTCAGATAAGGTAAATTAGCAAGTCCGTGTATTCCGGTAAAGCAAATGATACACGAGGTTTATTTGACATGCGTATTTTGAGGGTGCGACGCGCGCGCGTGTGGGGGGGGTGCGGGGGGGGGGGGGGGGGGGGGGGATTGGATTAGAGGGATGGTCGGGGGCGGCGGCGGACCGGCGGAGGAGGTGGTTTGAGTAGGGCGGAGCGGCGGAGGCAGGCCATTAGGCCGGCGATGGCGGCTGGGGCGACCTCGTGTTGCTCCTCCCGGAACGGCCACGTGCGCTAGTCGAAAACAGCGTGCGCAAGCTAGCCACACCCTTATCATATATAATCACATGATGAAGTGTATTAATTACTACGGGCATAGACATGTGCTTTTATTTAAGTATGAATTCGTTAACTTGCCATGCATATGTCGGAGTCAATCACCAGAACTTCCAGGTCGCCC
The DNA here is from genome assembly GCA_947311845.1 of Poa pratensis. Classification (NCBI taxonomy): domain Eukaryota; kingdom Viridiplantae; phylum Streptophyta; class Magnoliopsida; order Poales; family Poaceae; genus Poa; species Poa pratensis. Next base: position 65,184,392 of record CAMZMU010000043.1, read on the forward strand.
CTGCAACGTCAACTGCCAGACTGTCATACTACCAAACGATCAGTGCATGCTTGTGTTTGAACTTTGAATGCTCAAATTAACGTTCAAGTTAAGGAGTACTCAACTGGGTCGTCGTTCTTATCTGGGGTCTAGCTTTGTAGTTCAGAGGACACGTATGGGTGTAGCACCATGTTTGATAACCAAGTAGTCATTTGTGTGAGGAAGACATTTTGTTTCTTCAGACTAGAAGCCAACTCATTTTATGTTTTTCGATGTTCCGAACATTAGCCAACTCATCAAATCCTCCGTCACCACATCTAAAAAAAACATTTAGGAAAAAAAACAACACCCCAGCAGTATCAAATTGCGCCAGACAGGCAGGCGCAATTAAACTTTCAGCATTCATTAGCCAGAATCAGATGAAAATTCAACAAAACACACAGAAAATGGGAGAAACGCAGTAATTTGACCAAATCTCCGAGCCTGATACATGAAGCATGATCGACCAGCAAGCGGTGAGAAGATGAACACTGATTAAGCACAAGAACCACAAGGTACTAATTAATTGAAGCTAGTCACTGTGCCTTCATGCCATGCCAGTTGGCTGATTGTGTACATAAATTGGATAATAGACAGAAGTCCGCTAATTGAGTGATGAATTCCTACAAATTCCACTTTAGTGTTCACCGGCTACATATATAGGTGAATTAGGCATGGAGCACCCGACAGCCATTTCTGGGTTTCAGCTACCAGCATTGTAACTCTCGATACTGCAGAGAATCAATGTCATCAGTCAAACCAGTGTGTACTATTCGTTCAGAAAAAAAAGTAATTTAAAGCTCCAATTTGTGTACTGGCTCCTACAGTAAACATTAGCTTCACCATTGAGGAAGCTGTACCAAGTGCTCAAAGTTGAATAGTCTCAGGAACTGGACAAAAAAAGGGCTAAATTCTAGTGGCACGCCTTCAATTCTATTATTACCAGATGCCTTCAGGTTCTACTGACGACAAATTCTCAAGTCACTGGGAACATCTGATCTCAGCAGAAGCTAAAGAGCAGTTGTTCAAATACCGCCATTAGAGGGGCATTCTGAACTGTCTAGCTTATCAAATCATTTTACAGTATTCATTGTGATCATGAACTTATGTGGGGCTCATGGTTCTTGTTTGTAACTTTGCACACAATAGGCATACATTCTAGAAATGAACGACCTAGATAGTCAGTTGAAGATCGAAGTCAATAAAATTCATGCAGTACAAGCCTCAAGCGAGGGATCATACACCACATAATTAATGGATACTTCATTCCAAAATAGACGTCTATTGTTTTTACTACGCACAGCATAAAAAACAGTGCTTTGAGTATTGGACCAGTAACATGTAGTTGGACCAGCATAAATATATTGGAGGCTAGGGCTCTTTTAGGAGCCCCGAACTTACCCCTTAGGAGGTAAGCTGGTATTTAGCCGTACATTGACAAGGGTAAATTGTGTGTTCCACTTATAGTAAGTTTACTAACATCATCTGAAGGGAAATATCTTCTTAGATGTAATCATGTTATTACTCCTTAAGGCATCAAGATTTACTCGATTGATGACTGTTACGTATAGCAGATTCCATATTAACAAGTATATTAGGCCATATGAACAGCAACGTGAAATGGCAATTGCTATGATGAAAGTTTGAAGCTAAATGCTAATCATCATTCACTTGCATAGAGGAGTTAGCATATGAATCTCACTCATCAAATGCAATGTAGCAACCAGTATAAGAAAAACGAAAAAATGTCAATAAGCAAAGAAAAGGGAAAATGTTACATTCAGCCACAACTTAAAGAAAAGCATACCGGCTCAATCAGTACATCATGATAGCATATATATATATATATATATATATATATATATATATATATATATATATATATATCTGACCAATCATCTTATGTATTGTGCAAAAGTTCAGATCCATCATTCCCATCATCAATGCCCATGCCTACAAGCAAAGTCAAGGAACCAATGGCATTCCACCGGTAAGTCAAATAGATACGAGGGGACAATGAGATTTATATCTGTAACTTGAGGAGAACAACTAAAGTCTGACACAACACTAGAGTAGATAAACAAAACTCTGATCTTTACTATTAAAGGTGGCTTGGTGGTGTCACACCTAACCGTGGTGTCACACTTCCTGCTAATTACATACAAAATGCCACCACGCACCTTATCCAAAAAAACACACTCTCCTCTCACGTGTGCCAGTTTATCCTAACAAACTTTGCAAATATCTCGCTCTCATCTCACATGCATTAAACTTGACAAAACTCTCTCGCTCATCTCACATGCGCATACCTTATCTCAACAAACTTTGTTAAATCTTATCTCAACAAATAATTCAAACTGCCCTCTCTCTTATCCCGTTCCTGGCATATTTGATATTTCTCATCGCCGGCACAAACCCGCCCACCGAGTAACGCTAACATCTCCCGGCTCATGAGCTCGTCGTGCCCGAGACAAAGGGCGACTGCGATGGTCTCCATACCAAGAGACCTCGACGTTACGTCGCCGCAGTCCTGGCGATGAGCCGGAGGTTGGCTGCCGGTGATCGTCAAGGACGGTGCCACGGTGGGGTAGGTCCTGGGCACGCTCGTTCCTGATCTCTCATGACGAGCGTAATAGCAGAACTGTAGACTGATCTGCGGTGGCTCCGGCAGGTTAGTCGGCAACTAGGACGGTGGGTTCCAGGTCTTGGACAAGCTCGTTTATGATCTCTCATGACGATCGAGCGTCCTAGCAGAGCTGAAGCAGAACTGCTGCAATATTTCGGAAGATCCAACTCACGTGTCAAAGCCCATATCTTTTTTTTCTGCACGCTACCAATTTCTACTTGACTATGTCACCCTTCATGTATTTAAATTCCGTCTGCATTTTATCTCATGATAGATGAATGATGGCACTTAATGTTTGTCGACCAGAAGTAAATCTTCTTTCCCCCTCCCGTGATTCTCCTTGATTTTTTACTATGGGTTAGGCAGTTTGTGGTTTAACGCTAGCTTAAACTGAACTCCTTAGCCACTGGCTACAAAACAATTCTCATGAGTCTTGACTCCTGACTACCATTACAAAAATATTCTGGCCTACTCAGCCTATTTGCATAACGAGTACAAAAGTATTAGTGCTCAGTGAACCTTCTTGACCAATAGAGCAGAAACGAGTTTAGCATCAAGAAAGGAACGGTGCGCTATGGTTTCCTACAACATTTACTTGTCGAGCAATCACGTGTGCTTTTGGTTTTAGCAAAAATAAAAGATAATCTGATATGAAACTACAATGCTGAGCTCTGGAAAATATTGATGCAAATGTGTTTGTGAAACTATTGAAAAATACACGTCCTCTATATTAGTTTGGATTCGCAAAAATAGAAGTCTATATTAGTTTGGAGTACAGTTCACATTTCATTTTGTTCTATTGTTGAGGCTGTAAAACTCCCAAGCCTTTTCTCATATTTGGTAGGTCTTGGTTTCATGTATAACCGGAGATAAATCACAAATTCAAAGTATAACCGGGGAGAAGCCATGGGGTCCGCTGATGACAAAACACAAGCTGTGGCGAGTTCTTTACATACAAAGACATGCATTTGTGTTTTGCTGATAGAAGGTTCTTATATAGCCATTATTCGTTATCTTAAAAATAGCTAACAAATTAACTTTATCTTATCTCTACGACCTGGACATCCGTCGAGCGCGTCACGGTGCCCTGTCGCGTGACCATGGCGCATGCTCTGGCCACCTCATATGGGCTCCTCCCCACCATATGCAGCCTTCCATAAGACCCTCCACCGAGGACGACATGCACCATTCCACGACGACGACTACATCCGCCTCCTCCGCGACCTCGGCCGGGACGGCTACTAACAACAGGGCAACAAGGCATCCGAGCGGGAGCCTAGGTGTGCCGCGTTGACGTACCAAATGAGGATAGCAACGTCCGCAAGGGCTTCGAGGTCGTCGAGCTTTCACTCGCGATGGAAGAGGATGAGGACTTCGAAGCTGATTCGAGGAGTTTGGGATGTACTCCGGGTGTCAGATTTAGAGTTTGGGAATGAGGAGAAGGATACTGACGACAGCCATGCTCATCAAGATCAAGCCGTCAACCGTCAGGGTTGTGGCTGTCACCGCGTCCCAGGTCCCAGGTACGGCATCTCCCTGCCGCCAATACCTCCGCAGGTACACCCGCCCCTACTTACTCCCAATGTCGTTGTCGCTGACCTCGCCTCCATCCTCCATTTCTGACAGCTTCCCGCCACCAAGGGATATTGAAGAGCTGGCGCCATCCACCTCCTCCCTTCTTCTAAGCAGCATTGTCTCTCTTCTTCTCGACGTTGCATGCGCCTCTGGTCGCTGAGCACGTCCACGTCAGGCCGCCAAGATCCACCTTCCAGGTCGCCCGGAGCCTCCACTTCACTCTCACCCTCTATTAATTTGTGTATGTTGTCTTTGATTCTTTCAGGGCTCAAGGAGTTCACTTATGTGTTATACAGTCGTAGGGTGAGATGCTACAGCCAGTACACCTTCAAGTTTCCTTAGCTCTTCGTTGGGGATCTATCAGCTAATTTTATGAATTATTAATTCTTTACATATTATGTTTAAATTTCACATATGTATTGTGCAGGGTATATTTGACAGTTTGGACCGACCGAAGTGGTAATTTGATGCACTAGAGCTGCATGTGTGATGCTCTTCTCGATCGGGATATTCAAGTTATCCAAGTGTGTTATATTTGCTTCTACCTAAAATTGACAAGACTGGAGGCATTGAGTAAGATCACTCCTTCAAATTAAGGAAATAACAGCTTGTGTATGCTTTCTGTTATGTGTTGTGAGTTTTTTTATTTTAAGGTTGCCTGAATTTGTTAAAACTTTCAATCACGTGGAACATGCATATGGGAGGGACTGAATTCGGCTTCCGTGAATTTGTTGAAAATTTGAATCCTGTGGAACAAACATAGGGAGAAAATGACAAAGGAGATACTCGGATGCATGATGGGTATGCGATATATGATATGTTTTTATGATGTAGCTGAATATCGTTAGCTGGCTTTGCTCAAATAGCACGTTGAAATAGATGGAGTGGTGTTTTGGGTCCCGGGTACATATGCACCTTTTATTTAAAATGCATTTTGTACATATTTTGAAATGTCAAAAATTTGGGAAAAAATGTTCGCGCATATATCTTAACAAGTTATGTGTTCACAAAGTCGTTTCACCAAAAACCGACATTTTTTTGTGGCTTGTATAAAAATGACAAAATTTGGTGCTAAAATAAGGGTTTTCACGACATATTTTTTTGTCTTTTTTACACAAGGCACAAAATATATCGGTTTTTGTGAAACGACTTTGTGAACACATAGAATATGAAGATGTATCCGTGAAATTTTAGTTCAGATTTTTTTGACATTTTAAAATATGTTTTTCAAATACCGGGTGCAGATGCACCCGCACCCGGGTGCCAAAGTGAATTTCCGGTTGAAATAGTATTATGCTTGTTTGTGGATATCCTGCAGTATAACATCGATTTGCTCAAATTTGGTGGTGTTTAACGTGCACAAGAATTGTTAAATTACATGATTAACACGATTAATGTCAAAATATTAGAATATTTATATCCCGTTGCAACGCACGGGCAACTAGCTAGTATCAATAAAGAGAATACTTTAAAAACAATACATACTCACTAGTGTCGTAAAATGAAGAATATGCATAGTCAAACTATTACCTGACTGGAATGGAGAAGTTAATTAAAATTATTCTCAAGCTTGTTCCATGCTATATTGGATAAAATTAGAATATACCATACCAATAAGTTCTAGAAATAAAAGCAATCCTCATAATTAATTTTTATAAATGAATTTTAGCCAGAAAAGATCAAATAAACTTGACTTATTAATTTACTCTGGAAAAATTAACTTCTCACTTACAGCAAGACTCTTCCAAAAGTGATAAGAAGGGAAATAAATATCAAACCAAGCCATTATTTCATTATTACCAAGCCATTATTTCATTTGGTTCCTGCCTATTTGAAATTTACCAAGCATCAGAATGTGCCAATTTAAGCTCCTGCCTATTTGAAATTTCGTTTCGTTCAAACTAGTTTTTCTCCATGTAGTGCTAAAAGATGAGGGTGAAACTAAGTAAGATATAGGAATCCACGCATAATAGCCGCCACAATAAGAAATAAGCAAGCGAAACAGCTAGAAGCGCTCGCTCCGCCGCACCTTTTGGTGCGGCTATGCACAAATACTATCATTATATTCGTTTTTATTATGATTGTAGATGGGCAACAATAAAAATTAGTTTAATTATATACAAACTATTGCCAAATTCTCTACCATTTTTTGTGTTTTCATTACTTTATTCTAAGGATGTCCAAAGAGTAAACAGATAAAGAGATTGCCACCTCTGACACTATCGCAAAGTTATTTTATTTTTCAACGAAGATCCATACCCAAGTCAAAATCATGAAAGAGTGGAAACACCTATCTACAGAAAAAAAACTAGCTAGCTTCCACTAACTGAACTTTTCAAGATCATGACCATCACATAGAACGCCACCACAAAAACATAAGAAAAGAAAACACTAAGTACATCATCGCTATATGTTGGAGAGATCAGCAGCAGCAAAAAGGAAATAAGTGACATGACAGCACTTAAATTGTTAGATTAAATCAAAATGATTTGAATTTCATCAACCATTTAACCAAAAACAAGCTGGTTTTGCTATGCCCAGAGTGTAAAGGCATGCTATTACGACATTACCTGCAGTTTAGACACTTTCGAATGGACGATAGTGATACAATTTATCGGCCTCGAAAATTTTCTTGAACTGCAATGACTCGAGATGGACTGTGAAGACACCGATAAATGTCCTCAGGAGCACTATATTATTGTCTTCAGCATATGCTAGCATCACAAGATGCTCTAACTCCTCTAAATTCAGGGAAAGTAGCTTGTGGAGTTCAGTAGTTCTTCCCAGAACCCATGAAGTGACACCATCACCATTGGACTTTCTCTTCCATAACTGGGCGACGAAGTCTGGCTCTGACATGAAGAATAAACCCAGCCCACCACCATCTGCCCGCACAACCAAGATCTGGAAATTCCTATAAGCATATATGTCCACTGGCAAAGGTATCACGTTTAGTCTCTGTGTATCCAAATCAAACTCAAGGATGCCAGGCAGAGTGTCATAAAGCACCCAATATAGTGAATTCCCCACTAGAACACTGTCCATCGTATCAATTGTGGTGGTAGGTTGGTCCATAGAAGCCTTGGGTGGAAGGGTTCTTGAGATGAGATCACCCCATACGCCAGTCCCCGACGAGTAAACATGGGCGCCTACTCGTGTGGGTTGTTGTTGGCTTATCTCTGTGCCTACCAAGACGACCTGGAAGTGTTGAATGTCTCCGGCAGCGCGAATCACCGCCCCGCTGATCGATTCATAATTCGGCTCGAACGACGCGGGAGCGGCTAGGCAGTGCTTTCTGCGGTTGACGGTGTCTCACACCAGGACCTGGCTGTGCATTTCGTCGAACATAAGTAGGAGGCCATGGCGGCATCCCAGGGTTTCGAAACTGTGGTAGCTGTCGTAGTGCTCGATCTAGAAGGAGATGCGGCCTTCCGGAACACGATTGGGGGAATCCATGGTAGGTATGAATTTGACGTAGTCAAAGAAACCGAGAAGGGGAGGGTTGCGGCGGTGGTGGAGGCGGAAGCGGCGGACGAAGCGGTGGTCGGAGACGAGGCTGCGCCATCGCTTGGAGACGGCGGAGGCGCGAGGAAGGGAGGACGGCTGCGGGGGGAGGCGGAGGAGGATCTCGGAGAGCAGATTGTCGTCCTCCAGCGGCGGGGCTGCCGCCGCAGCCGCCGCCGGCGAGCGTGGGCGGCTGCTCATCTCACGAAGTGGTGGGGGTTGTGGTTAGTCGAAGCAGTAGTCCACGATTTGGAGTGACAAAGTGCTGAGTGTTTTTTTTTTTGAGTGGAATGCTGAGTGTATGTATGCAGAATTGCAGATTCCGGGAGAGAGAAAAGGCCCACGATGGCAAAATAAGAGAAAGCCCACTACAACACAAACCGTGTACGCAGATTCCGGGGGAGTATCCTTTCCTTAAAAAAAGAGCTACGGAACTAACCCTGATGCTAAAGAAAATGCTACGGAACTACCCCACTAAAAAAGGCTACGGACAGAAGGGTGTTGTATTTCTGGTCATTCCTAAAAAAAGTAACAGCTTCCTTAAAAAGTAACTCTAGAACGTATAGCAAGCTTCAAATATCCATATGTATAATTTTTTTTTAAAGCAAGGGTGTGTCGTATATCAAATAAGGTTGAAACGTCAAACGTCCACTAGATCAAGCGTTGTCTATCCTAACATGGATCGTGACTAACACACCATAAGTCATGACGACAACGTAGTTGATAGACAATTAATGTCGTCGGGACGTTGAAGCCAAGGACACACAAAGAGGCGGTGAGAAGCCGCTCGCACAACCGAGAAAAAGACCACCATGGAGGAAGAGGCTAAATGGTGGAGAATTCCCCGTAGAGCATGGAAGGAGAAGGCCGGGAAGGCGGCGGGAAAGAATACGGGCGATGTTGATCTCTTACCTCCAAAACTCTAGGAGTCGCCACAGGAGAGGGCCCTTCCTAAAACCTAGCATGAGAAAACTCGAAGAGCTTGTTAGATATCCTTCGTTTTGATTTCTTTTTGGTAAAAATTATATGAAATGGCACTATTGCCAGAATTTCATTTATTTAATGAAGTTCCAAGCTAAAATCTTGTTTGGTTGCCACCGATATTTATGAAATGAAATGATTTCCAGAGTAACGACAGGGTTAGGAACAAGATTTCTAATAGAAATGACGATTCCAATCAATGACAACAAAACATGTTGGGTACGAATCTCGGTTGAATTTCCGGGCCATTTTTAGGATTAGCAGTTCAAATGATGGCTCTAATTACATGACACGCAAAAAAGTTAGGTATGAAATTTTGATTGAATTCCACAATTCCAACACGAGATGTGATGGCGGGCAAACAAAGCTCTAAGAGGAGAAAGCACAAGCACGAAGAGCAATCATGATAACAAATGGCACGGAAAATCCACCGTGGAGCAAACCCCCTCATCACGTCGAAGAAGCCGCACGATCCCCTCCGAACTCAGAAGTACAAATCGATGTGCATTGCACCAGAGAAGAATAGTACTATGTTTAGAGCTTGTACTGAAGGACGCGGAATACATGGCTCCTCATCGTGTCGAGAGAGGAGATCACATGGCCACAGAAGGGACGCGGTCATCACACTTAGCCGTCGGTAGGTCTGGTGCCACCAATTCCGGTAAGCCCAGTCATAGGATAGGAGCGCATGGCTTGCGGGAGTGCCCAGTTCCATTTACAACATACTAAAGCTAGCTATTTATGCATTGGAGCACACAGTCTAGACATCTCACTTCTTGCAAGGCCGGTCGTCGAACTGTCGCCTCATCCTCAGACCAGTGAGGAAACCCCGAGACCGAGAGCACCAAAGTACAACGCACAAGAATCAAAATCCACAACAAATTCGACACCATGAACACCAGCATTGATGCAAAAGAGACTAAAGGTCAAACAACAACCCCTGTATCCACGAGACAAAAACATAGAATATATATATATAAGACACCAACATAGAAAATGCATAATGTACACGACTAATTCATAAATTGTTCTTGGATGTTCCGAACGTTAGCCAGCTCATCTTATACGTCGGTCGCCACTTTAAAAAAAATGCAAGCAAAAAACACTGCCCTGTTCCCACCCTAGCAGTACCAAACAGCATCAGGTAGGCGGGAGCAGTTCAACTTTGAGCATTCATTAGCCAGAATCAGATGAAAAATTCAACAAAAAATAGAGAAAAGTTGACAAGAGCAGTAATTTGACCATATCTCCGGACCTGATACAACATGCAGCATGATCAAACAACACCGTGAGAAGATTAATACAGAGGTGGGCTATCCTCAAAGTGCAAGCATAAAGATTAAAGCACATGAACCACAAGGTACCAATTAATCAAAGCTAGTCATTGCTCCTTCATGCCATGCCAGTTGGCTAATTGTGTACAGATACTGGATAATAGACGGAAGCCAGCTAATTACGCGATAAATTCAGACAAAGTCCACTTCATGGTTCATCAGCAACACATATATGAGGTCAATTTAGGCGTGGAACACCCAACACGGAAGAACCTGCATGCGACAAGCCATTTCTGGGTCTCAGCGACTAGCATTCTAACTCTAGGTACCTGCAGAGACTCAATGTTATCAGTCAAACCAGTTTTACTAATCATTCAAAAAAAAAACAAAGTTATATCAACCAGTTGTGTACTGACTCCTACGGCAAACATTAGCTTCACCATGGTGGAAGCTGGACCAAATGAATCGTCTCAGGTACTGGACAAAAAAGGTTGAACTCTAGTGGCATGCCTTGAACTCTATTTTTTACCAGAAGCCCTCAGCTCTTAGAGTTACTGATGACATATTGTCAAGCTTCAGGAGCGTCAGTCGTACGATGATGCAGGATGTGCAGCTAACACACATTTGATTTTGGTGGACAAGTCACACCTGTTGAGGCAGTCTTGTAGCATAACACCAGCAAAGGCTTTTTTAGCTTGGGAGAACCTCTACAAATCCATATCCATTGGAGCCTTGGAGGTGATAGGAATGTCACTTTCATGAAGGTTCAAGTGTAGTATCGGTGTTTCAACACCTGTCCAACTGTCGTTGGTGCTGTCATCAAGATGTGTGCTTTCAAGGTTCCAGATTGTGAAAATCATTTATATGCCGATAGGCAGATGGAAGAGATCCTTGCTGTAGAACTTGAGAACAAAGTTGAGCATGAAAGCTTCAGTCGAAATGTGATGTAAGTAATACCCAGACCACCTGTATCCTTCAGTTTGCAGACCATTGTCCAAGCCACAAGAGATATGCAGCAGCCCGTGGTTTTTGGATTTGCCCCAGAAACAGTGGCGGTGAGCACGATCTTTCTTTTACACCTTCCATACGCTGGAGTGAACCCATGTTATTTCTGACAGATACGACAACTTGGATTTACCTCCGTGGGAGAGGAAGCTGGAGCATGAAACAAGGCAGAGCCCAATGTGGTACATCAATCGTGATGAGTCACAAATTTGAGAACAAGATAGGTAATGTGAAAGGATCCACCTTATAAGAAAAGCGCCCAGCAAGTGACTCCTTGCAGTCATAGTTAACATTGGTCAAAAGAATACATGACTTGTGATATTTCACCCTTAGATCTGTGGATTGGCCAAACGTTTCAAGTAGCCCTTTCCACAAAGCAATTATTGGGAAAAAACATACATGATGAGAAGATAGAAGGGAAGCTGATTATGCATTGGATAAGGTCGGCCGCAATAACGAAAAGAGAGTGGGTGTGGGGACTAAGTCTCAATTAAGCACCAGCAACAAGAAGCGGAAGGATTTCTGGTCCAGATTCTAGTGTATTTGAGTTTAGAAGAGATGTGCATTTATTAACCTTAAAGTAGTGTAAGTTAACAAATTAGATTCAGGCAAGAATTGAGGGTGACAAAAATTGTAACGTGAATTTCAGAACTATGATAGATTCAGTTATTTGTTATGTTCTAAAACTCAAATTTTTAGTGTGTATGTCCGAGATAAATTATAGAGATAATGAAATGCATTAAATATAGCAAGTAAGATTGCTACGGTTTATTTCTCACTAGCCTCTTCATGGTTATGCTTTTTTTAAATATGAAACATAACATGGTATTTTTGCCTACTTATTTACTATCCTCTTAACGGTTATGATGAACTAGATGAATGTAGACTCCTGGATCATGTAGAGTGTACATAACTATCTAGGAGCATCTTAAAAACATCTTGAGGCTAAGCTCTGATTATTAGTTTCAGTTAAGTAACAAACAAATATATGTTGAGAAATATACAAGCACCTCACCTACGAGGCTTAGACTAATATATTTGTACGATAACTACAAGCAAGCACTAGGTATTATAAAGATCTCAAATGAACAGCCATGTGAAATGGCAATGGCTATGAAGGAAGTTTGAAGCCAAATGCTATCATTCACTTGCATAGAGGAGACAACATGCGAATCTCACTCGCTCTCCATAGGTCCATAGCCACAAAATATCAAATGCAACGTAGCAAATAGGATATGTTAACGAAAAAATGTCAATGAAGCAAAGAAAAGGGAAAATGTCTCATTCAGCCACTACTTAAAGGAAAAATTACCTGCTCAATCAGTACATCCCGATAGCATATATATCTGACCAACCATCATATGTATTGTGCAAAAGTTCAGCTCCATCATTTCCATCATCAATGCCCATGCCTACAAGCAGAGTCGAGGAACTAATGACATTCCAACGAAAAGTCAAGTAGATACGAGTAGGCATTTTTTTTTTCCGGAAAGGCATCAAGTAGATTCGAGTAGGCATCAATGAGATATTTAGGTAAACTCAAATCTGTAATTCGAGGAGAGCAAATCAAGTTTGACACAACACTAGGAGTAGACAAACAAAACCCAATCTACTATCAAATGAAGATAATATTTTCCAAACAGTACATACTCTCTCGTGTCATAAAATAAAGAATATGCATCAGATTACTAGCTGATTGGAAGGGAGGAGATGTCTAAAATTATTCTTAAGCTCGTTCCATGCTCTACTGGATAAAATTAAAATATGCCACACTAATAAGTTTTAGATATAAAAGTGATCCCGATAATTAATTTTAAAGAACTTTAGCCAGAACAGATCAAATAAACTTGACTTTAGTTTACTCTGGCACAAATTAATGCAACGGGATTCATCTAAAAGTAAAAAAGGGGTAAATATCAAACCAAGCCATGAACTCATTATTATGGATTTAAGATAACTTGTGGGGTCACCGGTGACAATATTGAATGATATAAATATTGCTAGCTTCAAACCAAGTCATTACCTGCAGTGTATACACATTCAAATGGATGATAGTGATCCAAGAACCAGCTTTCGAATATTTTATTGAACTGCAATGACTCAAGATGGATTGTAAAGAGATCAATAAATATCCACAGAAGCACCATATTATTGTACTCAGCAAACCCTAGTATCTTAAGGGGCACTCTCTTCCTCTCTAAATTCAGGGAAAGTAGCTTATCCAGTTCAATAGTTCTTCCAAGCACCCATGAAGCAGCACCGTCACAATTGGTGTTCCACTTCCATAATTGGGCGACAAAGTCTGATTCTGAGATGAAGAGGAAACCCAGCCCACCATCATATGCCCGCATGACCGAGAACTGGCAATGGCTTTCAGCATTTATGTCCACTGGCACAGGTATCACATCTAGTCTCTGACTATCCAAATCAAACTCGAGGATGCCAGGTAGAATGTCAGGAAACGACGAACTTCCATAAATCAACCAATACAGGGAATTCCCAACTAGGACACTGGGTATGGCCACATCAAGTTCTGTAGTTTCATTTTGGTCCATAGAAGTCCTAGGTGAAAGTGTTCTTGAGATGAGATCACCCCATACCCCAGTCTTCGACGAGTAAACATGGGCTCCCGCTCGTGTGGGTTTCAATTGTTGTCTGCTTGTCTCTATGGCTACCATGACGACCTGGAAGTGTTGAATGTCTCCGGCAGCGCGAAGCACCGCCCCGCTGACCGCGGTCATACAGTCCAAAAACCACGGGGGAAGGTCTAGGTGGTGCTCTACGTGGTTGATGGGGTCCCACACCAGGACCTGGCTGTGCATTTCGTCATACATAAGTACGAGGCCATGGCGGCATCCCAGGGGATAAAAATGGTCATAGCCGTCGCCGTCCATGTGCTGGAAGGAGAGGAGGCTTTTCGGGACACGATTAGGGGGATCCATGGTAGGTACGAAGTCGAATAGGTTAAAGAAACCGAGAAGAGGAGGATTGCGGCGGTGGTGGATGCGGAAGCGGCGGACGAAAGGGGGGTCGGAGACGAGGCAGCGCCATCGCTTGGAGACGGCGGAGGCACGGGGGAGGGAGGAAGGCTGCGGGGGAGGCGGAGGAGGATCTCCGAGAGCAGATTTTCGTCCTCCAGCGGCGGCGCCGCCGCCGGCGAGCGTTGGCGGCTGCTCATCTCAGGAAGTGGAGGGGGATTGCGGGGAGTGGAAGCAGTAGTCTACGAGTGAGATTCACATCCTTTTCATTTCGGGATAGCGAAAAGACCCACGAGAGCTAAACTAAGAGAAAGCCCACTACACACAAACTGTGTACGCAGAGTTTAAAAAAAATCTGACCGTATACACAGACTCTGTACTCCCTCCGTTTCACAATATAAAAAATTTAGTTTTTTTTTACGGGGATGTAAGATTTTAGTTGTTACACATGTGACATGTTGTCTAGATTCATATAAAAAGAGTGTACATGTACACAAAAATATGTCTAGATACATGTTTATACATGTGAATGTGGAAATTTGATAAAACACCTTATATTGTTAAACGAAGGGAGTATATCGTGAAACGAAGGGAGTATCAGCTACCGCTAAAAAAGCTAGGGACACAAGGGTGCTGTATTTCTGGTCATTCCTATTTCAGAAAAAAATGGATTTCATTCATTCCCTATGGAGAGCGATCCGATTTTATTGAACATTTTGCGTCTCGACGAACTTCCGAGCTTACCTTTGGAAACCTCATATAGACAAATTCACACAGCCTCAACTAATCGTTGAAGTTTCAAAGAGTCTTCATATGAGGCACCCATGTGAGAACCTAAAAAGGTTGCAAATGCATGTTGTTAGAAACCACAGTGAGCTAGACACGATGCAGGCCATCCACTGGATCAAGACCCGTGTTTCTTGATGTCGGTTGTGAAGAACACGCCTTGAGTCACGACATCAATGGAATCGAGAGATGGTCCCAAATAACCAAGTTTTCACCGCTAGTCACGGGGGAAGGGCCAACCGCGAGTCCGGGATGACTTCGCACTGACAGGGAGAGCTGATAGCCATTCCAAATAACCAAATTGTCACCGCCAGGTAAGTTAGGAACGACCAACTGAGATCATCAGCTGTGCTTTTCAACTGAGCCAGATGTGCACGCACGGGAGGCCGGCGCCGCTCCGCTTCCCGCCAACCAGGAAAAGGATAGGGGCCAGGCCACGCTCGCCGGAGGCCAGCCAGAGCACCAGGGGAGGCTAGGGAGAGTCGCATCGACTTCGGCCGTACCAGAGCACCAAGGGACGCTGGGGCCTCGGTGTCCATATGAGCATGAGGCGGCGCGAGGCCCGCAGCGGTCAGCTCCATCCGCGCTCGGAAGCTCCGCCCGGACGTCTTGGAGACCGGCACGCCCTCCGCGGCAGCGCCGCCCGTCCCAAGCACCAGCGGCGGGGCACGCCCAAATCGCGAGAGACGCTTCTTCCCGGAGATGCGGGGTGGAGAGACGCTCCAGAGCCCCGCGGGCAGCCGCGGCGGCACGCGTGGCCCTGTCTGCGTACGCCTCGTCACGGCCCTTGGCGGTGAGGACCAAGCTGTCTGGCAAGGCCAGCGCCTTCTCCGCTGTGCCCCTGTCGGCGTCCACCAGAAGCTCGACGAGGAGGGTCACCGTGCCCGAGGACGACAAGGCGGGACGCGGCGAGCTCAGTGTGGGCGACGAGGTACATGTGGTTGCGTCGCGCATGTCGATGCCCATGTTGGCGCCCAACACGCACGCAGACACCTTGGTTTCGGCAGCGCGCCGACGCCGGCGTCCACGATGGCTCCGGCACCAAGGTTTTGGATTTCGTTTTTGCACATTTACCGGCCACGACCGAAATAGGCGAATTTCGGTGATTTCGGTAATTTCGGTGAAATTCCGGACGAAAAGCTAGAACCAAAATTTGAAACTTAGAACAAAATATAACGAAAATCAGGGAAAATTTTAAATATTCCAGCAAATTTTAAATGATTATCTAATATCTGAATTTATTGTACCAAATTTCTCAAAATTCACAAGTTTTCGGCCGGTAAATATTAATACCGGTCCTGACCGAAATGGGCGAAATTCGGCCGGATTTCGGTTTTCCGGGGCGAAATCCAAATCCCTTGCTGTGCTGCCCGGTTGGCCTTTGCTGTGCTGCGGCTTGCTCTCCGGCGAGGCGGTCGCGCAGCATGCCGTCCGGGTTTGGCACATTCTTCCTTTTCTTCTCGGCATCTTCAACTTGCATCGTACGAGCAGGGGCACGATCCGTGCCGTCAAGGAGCCCCATCACCTGGGCACCACGGATGGCCGGCATCACCAATGTCTTCCACAATAGAAAGTTGCCCCGCACCAACTTCTGCGAGGGAGGAGCTCCGAGCGCCGAGGCAACGGATCCCATCGTGACTGACGAGGAGGACGCCATTGGTTGGGAGGGTCGTAGGGTTTTGGTCGTGTCTTGGGCGGCGGCGGCGTTTGTAGGTTGTGTAGTTCGTAGGGTTTTGGTCGTGTCTTGGCGGCGGCGGCAAAAAAAGGCTGCGGCGGCGGCCGAAGGAAGAACGGCGGCGGGGGCGGTGTTCGTGGATCGGCGGCTAGGTTTAGGGAAGAGGAGGCTCTGATACCATAACAACCTTGCGGAAACGATAGCCCTCGTTAGAGGGATCGGGTACGTGTTATATGAGGTGGGAATAGCCCCCACCGTGGCTTACAAGGATGTACCGTATAGATTCGTATACTATACCATATCTATGGTATATGGTTCACATATTCCAACAGAGAAGAGGTTCACGACGGTCGTGAGACACATCAGGATACAGTCGACCACCACCGTCCCTATGCCGTACCCGTGTTGGCAGCTGTTCCGGTAGAGGTACCCGTCCTCCAAGGCGATGATGGCGAGGAAGGGAGCGGCGATGGAGATGTACACGGCGAGGAAGGAACCAAATTGGCAATTGGTCTAGAACTGAAGCTTACCTTGAGCAATGCAAGATAGAAAGCTTGCCGGGTGACTTTAGTAACTCGAAAAATTTGCAGCTGAACTGAAGCTAAAGAACACCTTTCTCTCTGAATCCAGAAGAGTCTCAAATCCTGCACAATAATGTGATAGAAGTGCTTCAAGTTCTGCAATCTCCTATGAGTCTCAGATCTCTGTTACTCCAGAATTATCCCGTGGACGGCAGGGGCAGTTGGGGATGATTCTACTCGCGGCAGGCAGTTGGCGTCGGGTGGCAGCGGGGCTGCTTCGCCTCGCGTCGGGGCAGTTGTCATCGGGCGGCTGGGGCTGCTTCTCCTCGCGGCGGAGCAATTGGCAGCGGACAGCAGGGGTAGCTGGGGCGGGGTGGCGTCGGGGTGGGCGTTGGCAGCGGGCGGCAGCCGGCAGGGGCAGCGGGGCGGGAGCGGCGGCATCGTGGGCGTGGTTTCTGTGAGGGCAGCGTTTCTGCGGCGTGGTTGGGCGGCGGTTTTCACTACATCACGGTTAACATTTTGGGGCACTTCAAAGTGCCCCTATATGTCAATTTTGTGTGCCTAATTGTTTTTGGGGCATTTTGTAGAAGTGCCACGGGCGCTCATGGCGGTAAAGGTTATTGGGGCACTTTATAATGTGCCCCAAAATGTAACCATTAGAGGCACTTTAAGATTTGCCCCTAATTGAATTAGGGGCACTTTCTCAAAATGCCCCAAATACATTTAGGGGCACTTTGAGAAACTACCCCTAATTCAACTTGGGGCACTATCTCAAAATGCCCCAAATACATTTAGGGGCACTATGAGAAACTGCCACTAATTCATTTAGAGGTGTTCTCTAAAACAGCCCCAAACAATATTTCTGGAAGTACCCTAAAATATGTTATTCAAATCACATTATACATCAATTCCAAGTATATCAGTGTACAAATCACAGTACAACCAGCAGTATCAGCTTTCCTAATAACCCTACAAATTGCTATCTTGGTCCCTTCAGAACATGATCATAGCACTACAATATAAAACAAATTAACATGCAACTGAAAGTAACACTCTGACATGTGCTGACTCTATTAGACTGTTTGGCAGCATATAATTCTAAAAGACAACTCCTCAACACTGGATACATCCTGTAAAACGTCCAAAAGCACCCTCTTCAGGCGCTTCAAAAATCGTAGGTCACCTTCAATATCACCAGACTGCACACAAGGAGATGACCATATATCAGCATCAAATGACTCTAGGGGTCTGAAATTACTCATGGTTAAGAAGGGTGTGCCTAGACTAAAATAAAACATGTCAGAAGTTGGTACTGGCCTCTTCCTGCCAATGTATGCTCAAAATAACCAAGAGATGGATTTACAGTAGTTTTAGCAGTGAGCTACTATAATTAAGTTTTTAATTACCAATGTAATATGAGGCCAAATGTACATGTGCTGCTGCAGACTATTGCACTAATAATCGCTTTCAGTAACTGTTTCAGGAGGAACATGCATGCATAATTAAAGAGAAGAGACAACCATGGATTATTTTCCTTTTATGCTAGGAAATTAAATTATTTTTCTTAAATAATAAACAATATGGCCATATTATTTCAGTTAGACAAATAATTTTCAAGGAGCATATAAATAATTCAGAAGAACTCCTATAAGTAACATTGACAGCTATATGTATGCTATACTTAGTGGTTGGTCACTGCTCAACCAAACCAAATCAAAGTCAGGAGAATCCAAACCTCTAGTTCTGCTATGTGCATCGATCGATATACAGGTTTGAGGGGTGGGGTGGTGTAATCTCTTCCAGCATCCAAGAAACATTTATCCAGCAACCCAGACCTAGTAAGAAAATGACAGCATACTCATTTTAATATCACATATAAGTTGCACCAGTTTCAGCATGTGCATATACAGTTGCATAGCCAAGGGCAACCCGCATCTACTTGGCAACATGCATAATATAAGCGTCCACAGCCAGACAACATTTAAATCTGAACGATGACACTACAAGTCTACAACAGAGAATACTGTGTTTTCAATTGGATGGAGTTTCCTTTTTTCGTCCCAGTTGGGCTGCTCTGACCTTTTTTTCTTTTCCTTTTTTTGTTTTACCTGTTTAAAAATAGAATACTGTGTTTTCAATTGTTGAAGTTTCAAACCGGCACCATTCTTAAAAAATATTTGGAGATTTAAAAAATGCAGTAGTACTCTGAAATAATACGATCTATATATTTAAAAATATAATACAGTTGGCTATATATCTAACACTGTAAATCTACATATTCTTTTTAATCATGTAAACAGAGAGAAAAAAGGATTTGCAAAATAGAATAACGTCGCCTGCTGGGCTGCTAGGATGACAATAACAGGAAAAAGGGGTGGATTTGATCTGACTGGGATTCAATCTATGGTATACTGGATGGAGAAGCATAGGTGCAGCCACTGGGATACGTTTCTGAAAAGAAAAAAGTTTTTTAGGTGATTTTAGTTTGTATAATACATCTACTTTGTAGGCGTGTCCCAAATTAATGAGGGGAAAATGCAGATTATAGAGCAAACACAGATTACACGACGCATTAGTATATGCAAAGGATTTCACAAACTACTATTTTAACATCATATGTGGTATTGTTGGCACTGACCCAAACATGAGGACACCACTTCCAGAGAATCAGCAAAGAACATCATATGCTCTTTTGACACCATACCAGTTTTAGTTCAGTAGACCATGGTAGCCTATACTATGCATCTCCTACCGAGTACCACAGTAAGAGCATGTATACTCTGTACCGCTAAGGCATACATGGAAAAGTACCACGACAGATCGATCGCTCATTACGCACAACCAAGCAACTGAACTACGCCAGCCACACGATAATCAGCAGGACAAAAGATAACAAAACAACCAAACCAGAAAAACAACACACCTTCGAAAAGGAAGGAGAACACCGCAACCGCCAAAGAACAGAACGCAAGCCGCAAGCGCCAGGACTAAGAGAAACAAAGAGTTTATCCTCTGTTTAGGGCTCCAGAAGTACAGTCGAAGGGCTATAAAACTGAACCTGAAACAATTAAGAAAATATAACCTATATAAAACAATTCCAAGAAATGGGGCTTAGGTGCCAAAATTCATTCTCAATATCAAATATGCGCAGTCCGATGGGTCTCCCTCTCCTAAAAGCAACAAAAGAGGAACAGATGTATGACAACAAACAAACATCATGTGAGTACTTTATTTTGCATTGATGGAAGCATAGTTAATACATAAAACAGTTAATTCATTGGCTGGACACAATTATCATTTACTTGCTTAATGAGTTAAAAATTTAAACACAAACTCCAATAAAAAAACTAACACATTGTGAGAGGATAACTGTGTAGCTTGTGTAGCTTATCCCTTCTGCATGTAGGATATAGGCACTAACAAACCAACTTACAAATTCTGAAGCCCTCTATCTCTACTGAAACACCACATTCTAACTTAATCATTTTACAGTTCTCAAACATGGAAAAGAACATGAAGATATTTTTATTAACCATAAAGTAACAATTAGATGGATGAAAAACCATTTGAGATTCCACTTAGAGGACACAAAATAAATCGTCTGATTTTTATTACATTCAGTAGACCTTGGAAAACTAAGAAATCATCTTCAGTATATATCAATTGGCTTCTTAAATGGATGGAGTTGGATAATCAAGTCAAGCACTCAATGCTAAAGCATTTAAGTAACAAAATTATTGTAAATACTGCTAGCACAAAGGCTCCTCTGTTTGGTACCGACATTATTAGCAGAGGAGGCATTTAATCCGCTTTGTGAGGAATCGAGAAGACGGACATGACAAAGAGGAGCAGAGGATGCAGTACCTAGGAGTCGAGGACGCAGTGGAACACGTTGGAGGCGTCCCCGCGAATGTCACAGCGCATGGTTTCCGTCACCGTCGTAGAGGACCCCCCAGCTCCCTCAGACTCCGAGCAATAGCTCAGATAGGAAATAGCACAAACAGCTGGTGATCAACCAGTTATCGCAAAATCACATTTCAATCAAACTCGCGAGCAAGGGGATGGGGGTGGGGGAGGACGTACGGAAGAGGATGAGGCCCCCAAAGCCAACGGCGAAGGAGGCGTCGGGGGCGTGGGCACCAGAGCCACGCCGCCGACCGAAACCATGGCGGTTAGGGTTGGGCTCGGAGTTGCGTGCGGGCACCGTGGAATGAATCTTCCGTGGAGGAGGAACGGAACCAGAATGTGGCAGCTCTGTGGCTGGCCATCGCCGGCCGGAGCAGTAGGTGGCGACGGCGACGGCGCCGGTGATAGAGGCAGGAAGCGAGAGAGACGAGAAAGGGAATTGAGAGGGAGAGCTGTGTCGCGACTGCGTGCTGCCGACCTGCCGTGCTTGTGTAAGTGATGCACATGGGCTTGGCCCAACCAGGTTCCGTTAACCCAGGTTGGCCCAAAACCACGCACAGCCCAACCAGCCCTTCTTCTGATCTTCTTCTCCTCTCGTTCCTCACTCCCCCCCCGCCGCCACTCCAGCGCCTCAAGCAACCCCTCCCCTCCTCCCACAAACGCAGCTTCCCCCCGCGTGGCCGCGCCTTCAGTCGCGCGAGCCGCCGCTAACCTTAGCTGCACCAGCCGCGGCCACCATTCCGCGCGCGTGGGGGGACCTAGGGAGGGCTCTGCACGCCACCAGGACGCAACAGGTCGAAGGGAGAGCCCAACGGATCATGCAGGCAGGAGGAGATGGCGCCGGTGGACGCGAGATCCACGAGCCCGCTCCAACGCTTAGGCTCCGTCCCGGCCGTATCCTCCGGCCGCACCCGCGAAGCCGGTGAGAACTCCCGTCTTCAGAGTCCTGTGTTGCAGGACAAACCCACCTTGCAGGATTTCTACTACCCGATTGTAGGAAAACATTTAATCTTTCACTGTTTTAGGATTGGATCCCGAACACCGCAGGTTGTAGCTAGGTGCACAAGGTGTTCTAGATTTTTTTTTGCTGCAACTAACACTCTGTTGTCTGTTCAGATTCGAAGCTTATAAACTAATTAGAAATTCCAGGTTTGTTTTCTTGTCTGTTCTTCTAGCTAGTAACGATGATGTAAATGCTTGTTATATGTATGCTTGTCCATGTTGTCTAATAAGTATTGGAATGACTGTTAGATGTGCCTATATATTAGGCAATATCAGATTGAATATAACGAAGCTCTTCTTGCTTATGTTGATGAATAATGTTGGGTCATAACTATAAGCATTACTTGTTCAGATATTATTCTGATGTAAGTTAGGATATAAGTTGGAGATACCTTGTAAGATAGGATTTAATCATGCTTGAAAATTTCGATCACATATGTAGCCACCTTCTGTAATTTGATAATGCTTTCGCCTCTTCGTTGCTTTATTTTTTCCAGAATCATACATTGCTACTAGTAAGATCTTGGAACATTTGCAAGAGCAGCCTAACAATACATAAATGTGGTAGCTAATTATTAGCTAGGCTCTGTCCTAACTGTGTTTTGCACAGTGTTGGTCATCAGCTAAATTTGCTTTTAGTTTGCTCGTCAGGCAGCGGGTACTGGATGTAGCTTACTTTTTATCTGTCTGTTTGGTTCCCTCTAGAAAAGCTATCTGTTTAATTCTTCTGAATTTGCTATTCAATCGCAGAACTGGTATTTTGGCTGTAGTTTACTTTGTTATTTTGCCTTGAGCTAATTATCGTACTAGGTCTGTTGTTTGCTGATTTATGGTTGGCTGCAGGAAATCGAACAAGTAAAAGCTGGCCATGGAGCTTGTTCTATTGTGGTTGGCGTCCACCTGTTCACGCCGCAGCTCGCCGTGGCCGCGACATCCTGTGGGCGGGTTCCGGCCATCGGTGGTCTTCCCCTGGGCCGCCGGTTCCAGCTATCGCTGCTCACCGGCTTCCTCCGATAGGTGCTGCTGGTGGCTGCTGCCTGTTCTGGCTGTCGCTACAACTAATTCTGGCTGATCCTGAGTAGCTAGGTCGCAGGAGTAATTTGCAGTAGACATGAGTAATTTGGAGTAGATAGAGGAGTAATGACATTGTATATGTATTGAGATTCATGATATTGCAATTGTACTCATGCAGACTTGTCCGTACTCCTTGGTCTTCGTATGTACTGTCAAGTATGTACGAACCTTGGAGAAATATTCTTTTGTATGTTATAAATTGGACCATAGAATTGCTAGTATAGTATGTTGTCAGTTTGGGTATTGAGCTTTAGAGGCATTTCTCCAAAGTGCCCCAATAGCTATTGAGATTTGGGGGCAGTTTGGAGGAATGCCCCAATAGCTATGATCTATTGGGGCATTTGCTCAAAGTGCCCCAATAGGTCATAACTATTGGGGCATTTCTCCAAAGTGCGTTAAAAGGTCGTACCTATTGTGGTACTTTCTAAAAATGCCCCTAATTAAAATCTTTTAGGGCACTTTAAAAAGTGCCTCAACTAAAATGCCCCAAAAACTAGACCGTGGTGTAGTGTTTGCGGCGTGGTTCGGCGGCTTCGTGTGAGGGCGGCGTGACTCGCTTAGCGGCCGATGATAACGATGATGGCTTGTTTAGCGGGCGGGCTGACAATGTGTTTTAGCGCTGATGACAGGACCTTTTTCATCCACCGGATGCATTTTTGACGGTCTAGGTTATTTGGATCACCCCACTCTGGGTCTTTTTATATTGGTATAGATATAGATTTAGTGGGAAGACTTGCCATTGATTGATCTCAAAAGTCGTTATTTCTCTTGGAAAATGTTTTTCTATGTTTAAAGGAATTCACGTAACATGTTTTGCTATGTTCTATCTTCTGATTCTGCATCCATGCCTAGCTAGACGCGACAAAAATAATTAGTTTAATTTTGGGTTATTTATCTGGCTGCCCTCAGTTGGTACCAACTACTCAGTTTTGCCCCTAGCGCCGAATGGTGCTCAGTTTTGCCCCTAGTCTGTGCGCAAGGATTCGTTCCGTCACTCTTGCCGCCTCCGTCAGGTCTGCTGACTTGTGGGACCCTTGACTTATAGGACCCAGAAGACAACCGCGGCTTGTGGGACCCATTAGAGAACCGTTGTCGACCGTTGGGAACATTGGGCCCACCACTTATCCACGTACGCACTGCGTGGGTCCCACCTCAGGGCAGTTAGAAGAGAACCTCGCCCGTCCCCAACCTCCCGACGGCGCCATTGCTTCCCCTCCCCTTGCCGCATCCTTCTCTCCCTCTTCTCCGGCGACGAAGCGCAGATGTCTGTCTCCTCCGCCGCGCGGTCACAATGGCCGCGGTATGGTGCAGTGCCGCTGACACGGTGCCCAGACTGCCCACGCCCAGAGCCTCTCAAACGTTGGGTCAGCAAGACCGGCGACAATGGCAATCTTGGTCGCGAGTATGTCAGCTGCTTGAGCAAGATGCACGCCGGAAGGGATGGGCAGGTATAGAGCTCAGTTCTTTCGCATCCTTTTGCTTTGAATTCACCGCAATTCGTTTTTGCTCGTCGAATTTGGGAAATTTTGAATTTAGGGTTCATGTTGCTGTTTTCAGATCCTGAAGAAATGTGGCCATTTCGAGTGGATGGATGATTATTTAGAGAGGCTTATGTTTGAGGGCTACATTGATTCGATGGGGGGACTGCCGCCGGTGGGCGTGGAGATGGGGGAAAGCTCGGAGATGGGTGCGCCCGGTGCTGACAGAGAGGTGAAGAGGAATGCGCGCAATGGTGAACTGCCCGGGCTGCCCTCGGAGTCCGAACTGAACCAGGAACTGAAGAAGATCAAGAAATATCTAAAGCAGATGGTTGATTTGCAGAAGCAAGCAAATATGATGGCCGGTGGATTTTATTGTTGCATCGTTGCTCTGTTTTTCGTTTACTTGTTGATCCGTCGTTAGGGCAGAGGACGCGATCTGTGCGCCATGCCAAGTTCGTGTCACTTAATCGAATGCACGCAGCAATTTGTTAAGTTTCTGAATTTGTTGACTCTGTCTGTGTTGTTAAGTTAACTTCAGTCGACAGTTGTGTTTTCCTTACAAAAAAACGTACTGGGCTGCCAGAGTAGATGTTGGGCCGTGACGAGTAGATGTTGGGCCGTGACGTTTCTGAATTTTGCTTATGTCCTGTAAAATAAAAAAAACGTACTGGGTTGCCAAATTTTGCATAGAGGCACACATACATTTACATGTTTTAGCTAGTTTGTAACAAATTTTGCTTAGAGGAAATCATATTTACTTGTTTTAGTTTGTTGTAACAAATTAGGCTTTTTCTCTTGTATTTTTGTAGGGAAATGGTAGCACCCGTTGCCGAGCCCACATGTACTTGTTTTAGCTAGTTGAAACAAATTTTGAATTTTGTTACTAGTTCCATTGTATTAGCCTTTGAATTTTGTTACTTTTATGGCAAATGGCAAATGGCATGTTAGAAGCTAATTTTGTTCCATTGTATTAGCCTTTGAAAAATAATGCAAACACGAGCTAGTTTATATTAGCACGGATATGGGGCATATATACCCAAGTACAAATATTAAACCGACCCAAATTACATATATTAAACAAACCCATTACATTTCATAAAGGGCCCTAAATATAGAGGGCCCACCCAAACCCTAACCCTAACCGCCGGCGCCCCTTCGTCTGCGGGCGCCCTTCCGTCCTCCGGCCAACCGCCGGGGGTTGGCCTACTTCCAGTCCGCCGCCCTGTTCGCCCTCTCGCGGATGGCCAAGTCCCGGGCATTGGCCTCCCGCGTCTCATCGTTCGCCTTCTCCCAGGCCATCTTGATGCGGCGCCACGTCGCCTTCTCCTCCCTCCTCGCCTCCGCCTCCTCCTCCTTCTTCTCCGCCCTCAGCTGCTTCTTGAGGCGGCGGTTCTGCTCCTCGACGGAGCGGCGCTCGGCCCTGTCGACGCGGTCGGGGTCGGGGTGGTGGACCCAGGCGGTTGACACGTACTGATCATTGCGCTTCCGCTTGGGAGCTTTGGGAGCGATGCCCAGCTGCTCCGGCGTCCACTCCGGCTCGTACCAGGGCCGAGCCTTCGGGTGGTTGTCCTCGTCGCTGACGGACTCGGGGCTGGAAGGGATAGAGTACGTCGAGCCCATGGTTAGAGGGAGGAGGAGGCAAAGGGGCTGGAGAGGGATGAGAAGAGGGAGGAGGAGGCAAATGCACTATTTAAAGACCCGATGAGGTGTGAATTAATTGGTGTAGATGAAGAAGCAACTGTGTGAAAACGTAAGATAGCTAGTTGAAGATGCAGGGTAGATGAAGAAGCAACTGCGTGCATTAGGCGGTCAAAGCGGTGCCTGCGAAAATAGGATGCGACGTAGCCTGCATGCGTGCATTAATGCAAAGAGGTGAAAGAGATGAACATCCAAAGTCTCACGCCAAAGTCTGCGTCGCTGCGTGCATTAATGCGTGCATTTTCTGAAACGAGGCGTGCAGGGCTGCGTCGCTGCAAATAGCGCTGGTGCGATGCGACTCATTTTTCTGAAACGAGGCGTGCAGGTCAAAGCGGTGGCTGAAAGAATAACTAGGATGCGACGTGACCCTAGCTGCATGCGACTCATTTTTCAGAAACGAGGCGTGCAGGTCAAAGCGGTGGCTGAAAGAATAGCTAGGATGCGACGTGACCCTAGCTGCATGCGACTCATTTTTCTGAAACGAGGCGTGCAGGTCAAAGCGGTGGCTGAAAGAATAGCTAGGATGCGACGTGACCCTAGCTGCATGCGTGCATTCTTAATGCAAAGTGGTGCGACGCGACTCCTCCTTCTGAAACGAGGCGTGCAGGGCTGCGTCGCTGCAAATAGCGCTGGTGCGACGCGAAACTAGGCGTGCAGGGCTGCGTAGAGGGCTGGGCTGCATGTCTGCATGCATCGGGCTGGTGAACGGGGCCCACTAGTCAGTGGCCGTTGTTGCATGCAGTTACATTGAGACAAAACACGGAGTCAACCACCCAGTCGATGCACCGCGTCATTTTCAATCGTTTGATCGTAAGGAACGGTGCAGATCGAGCGCAGCCACCGATCCAAACCCGAGCATTTGCAGCCAATCAGAGCGCAGATCGAGCGCAGCCAATCAGAGCGCAGCCGCGGATCGGCAGTCACATGCGCACGGATCTAACCCGAGCGCCAGATCTGAACCATCCACGCACTGATCAACGGCACAGAAGGTTTAGAGGGGTTTTGAGCTGCCAGCTAGGGTATGGCATAACTAATTCAAAAAAAATCAAAACATGCTCAAACCAACTCACATAGTCTTATAATGTTGTATAGCAACTAGAAAAAAATATAAACATAGTTTCCGTCAATTTTTTCGAAAAGTGTCAAATCAAGCGAAAATTTCAAATGAGCATAATTAATTCAAAAAAAATCAAAATGACATGAGACCAGCGCCCAATGTTGTTATATGTGATATAGTTGCTAGAAAAAAAATATAAACATGGTTTATGGATAAATTATCGAAAATGGTTTCCACAAAAGAGCTATCTTGTATAGACTTGTTTAGAGTTCAATACTAGAGCGATGGTTTCAAATGAGCATAATTAATTCAAAAAAAATCAAAATGACATGAGACCAGCGCCAAATGTTGTTATATGTGATATAGTTGCTAGAAAAAAAATATAAACATGGTTTATGGATAATTGATCGAAAATGGTTTCCACAATAGAGCTATCTTGTATAGACTTGTTTAGAGTTCACTACTAGAGCGATGGTCTCAAATGAGCATAATTAATTCAAAAAAAATCAAAATGACATGAGACCAGCGCCAAATGTTGTTATATGTGATATAGTTGCTAGAAAAAAAATATAAACATGGTTTATGGATAATTGATCGAAAATGGTTTCCACAAAAGAGCTATCTTGTATAGACTTGTTTAGAGTTCAATACTAGAGCGATGGTTTCAAATGAGCATAATTAATAAAAAAAAATCAAAATGACATGAGACCAGCGCCCAATGTTGTTATATGTGATATAGTTGCTAGAAAAAAATATAAACATGATTTTTATCTGTTTTACATATGATTTTCTATTAAACCATGTTATTTAAATAAAAAAATAAAAAAATAGAAGAATTATTCAAAACATAATGAAACTTCAGATTTACACTATATAGGTAGAATAGATGTCTAGGAAATTAATTTGGCTGATTTAGACAAGATGCCAAAAAAAGTTGAAGCACAAATGGGGGTATTTACCCTAGCTTCGGACCTCATTTGAAGCACATTTCTCATGAGAATAGAGCGATGGTTTCAAAAGAGCATAAATAATTCAAAAAAAATCAAAATGACATGAATCCAACGCACAATGTTGTTATATGTGATATAGTTGCTACTCAAATTTATTTGGATAATTTAGACAAGGTCGAATTTTTCATGAAATTACAAATGGGGGTGTTTACCCTAGCTTCAGACCTCATTTGAAGCACATTTGCCTCAAATTTTGCCATGACTTGGTTCAACATCATCCAACATTATTCAAACATCATCCAAACTATGTTCTAACATAGATACATCACCAGTCAACATAAATACAACATTATTCAACAGAAATACAACATCATTTGGATCCAACTTAGTCTAAATAGCGTCGGGGCTTCTTTGTGATCCTTGGCTGTTTTGGTGGCCCTTTGCTCCTTGTGCTCATCGTGCTCACAGCTTCTTGTCTTCTCCTCTTGGTAGTCGGTACCTTCTTCTTTGAAACTACACCAGAGCTGTACAAAACATAAAGGTAAGTGGGATCATGATAAATGAAAAATGAAAACTAGTGAGATCATGGCAGGATTTACATACCCATCTGAAAATGAAACTTCGACTGGATCATCCAGTGGATCATCGACTGGAGCATCCAGTGGATCATTTGAAGCATCATGGACTGGAGCATCGACTGGAGCATCCAGCGGATCATTTGAAGCATCATGGACTGGATCATCATTTGAATAATCATTTCGATCATGGACTTGATCATCATTTTCAAATGCTGCATCATCTGAATCACTTGACTGCTGACCAAAATTTTCAAATGCTGCATCCGGCAGCTGACCATCATTTTCATCAGGAATACTCTCTCCAAACCCTGGATCCACTGTGTTATCACAATATTTGCCGAAATGACCAGTCCCACCACACCTTGTGCACTTACGCACCCTCGCTCCAAGTCCACCTCCTTCATTGCGACGTCGGTGTCGAGTCTTCCTCGGTCTACCTGCAGCTCTCTTCAGAAGTGGAGCACAAAGTTTGAATCCAGGGTCCACTCTATCCCATTGCTGTTTTCCCTCCAAAGCAGGCAAGGCATGTGCATATGTGGCTCTGAACATTGCAACAGAGTAGTAATCATGCACATACTGCTGTATATTCCCTGCTGGACCTGAGATAGAAGTGATGAAAAACAAGGCATGAATGCATGGCAACCCAGTTATCTGCCATTGCCTACAACTGCAAGTTTTATCTTCTAAATCCACTGGATATCTCCATTCTTTGTTAGCTTTATCAAAGACTGATACCTCTGATTTGGTATCCGAGATAAATCTCATGTTCATTATCAAGCCTTCTGTTTTTTGCTTCAATACCTTCATCACAGCCGGGATAATAATGTGGCCCATGAATTTTGCATTAGCTATTCCAAGACGAAAATGAAATTTCTCGGCGTATTCTATCCTTATCCTGTCAAGCAAATCCACCAAATAAAGATCCTTTAGTTTCCGGATCGTTGAGTTGAAAGATTCTGCAAGATTATTGTGCACATAGTCAACTTTGCTCAGTTCACTGAATTGGCTTCTGGCCCATAACTTCGAGTGGTGTGTTTCCAAGTATTCCTTCACTTTCTTATTTGTGTATAACTGCCTCATGTGGTAGTTGTGCTTCCTCACACTGCAAGTCAAAGATGCTCGCCATAAATTGTCGGTAAAAAACTTTCCTTTGAATTTCTTCACAAAATTTGCAGCAAGGTGACGCATGCATTCCCTATGCTCTACTCCTGGTAACACATTGTCCACGGCCACTTCTAAACCCTTGCATGCATCTGTGTGAATTACCAACCCATTGGGATGTGAAATAGCCCGGCGCAGATTCTGCAAAAACCATGTCCAGCTCTCCTCAGACTCTGTCTCCAGCACACCGTAGGCAACTGGAAAAACAAAATTGTGTGCATCAACTGCACAAGCTGCTACTAACTGTCCTTTAAACCTCCCTGTGAGAAAAGTAGCATCAATAGCCAAATAAGGCCTGCAGCCTACCAAAAAACCCATTCGACAAGCTTCAAAGCACACAAAAACCCTCCTAAAGCATTCCTTCGTCCTTGTCACTCCCTTCACTGTGTACTCCACGGAGTGGTGATCAATGTCAACAATACTACCTGGGCTTGTCCTCTCCACTTCAGCTTTGAATGAATACAACAATTCAAAACTTTCATTCCAATTACCATGGATAGATTCCATAGCTTTTTGTTTACCATTGAACACCCTCATGTATGGTAAATCTATCTTGAACTTGTCTTTGATTTTTGTCTGCAATTCCTTTGTACCCACTTGATGGTTTTCTGCCACCCATCTTTTTACTTCATCCGCCACCCATCTTGACTTGGCTCTACCGATTGTTTCCTTCCTAAGGGTTGATTCTTGGCATGTGTGGGGAAAAGGGTTCACTTTGACCTGAATATTGGTGCTACCACGCATTTTAGATGCGTGCATCCTCCATTGACAATCCTTAGACTCACAGTGCACGGTGTAGCGCCTTTTATCGCTCTTGTCAACTGTAAACGCACGTTCTGCCTTAATGCAGTACGTCACAAGTGCATTTCTACACTCAGCCATGGAAGCAAAAATGCAACCTTCTGCCATATGAGGGTTCTCAGGGTCCCATTCAACAGGTGGCCGGTCTTCCTCCTCTTCAAGGTCACTGTCAGACTCATATTGGATTTCAGCCCGAGATGTCCGTCTTAAAGTCTGAAGAACATCAGAATATAGCCTCTCTTCATCATCCGCAGAAATGTAGGCATCAGACTCCACTTCAACAGGAACCCTTCTCCCAGTGCCCACACTTGTCGAGCCACCACGTCGAGTTGGTTTTGAACTGTTCTGGCTAGAGTTGGCAGTACAACGTGATGGTCCTGCCCGAGAAGATGAACCCGCCACCGTCTGTCCAACTGCCGGCACAACCACATCATTTTGCAGCCTCACATGAAAATTCTCTGCCTCCTTATGCTTAGCAAACATGGTAGCGAGCTCTTCATCATTACTAATTTGGATCCAATCTTTTCCCCCATCAAAGTATCTAAATTCCACTTCATCATGCAAACCCCAAGGATATGGGCTGCAAATTACCTCCCCAAATTGTCTGAAACTCCAATTACAATCCATTGGCACCGAATAACTGAAACCTCCTTTGAATTTCTTCTTATTGTCTGCATCGACGATGTAGCGGTCCCTTCTAATGTTCACCAAGAAAGCAAACCGCAACTCCATCCTAACCCACGAAAAACAGAGACGCAATCAGCTGCAAATCAATGGCATCCCATGTCGAATCGACAATTCAAAGCTCAGTACTTACCCAATGGGAACCCAATCGTGGACGCGGCGTGTCTCCGGACCCAGGTCGCCGCCGCTCTCCATTTCATTGCTATCCATTTCATTGCTATCCATTTCGTCGAGCAGGTGGCGGACAGAGTGGTGGAACGAGCGCCCCACCAGCGGCGTCGCAGGACGGTGGCGGTGAAGCAGGTGGCCACGCGGAACGGCCGCGGCGGTGCAGGTGGTGCTGGAGGCGGCGCAAATGGGTGCTGCTGGCTGCGACACAGGTGGTGGTGGGAGGTGGTGCTGGCGGAGGATCAGGTGGCGGTGGCGTGGATCAGGTGGCGGTGGAGCAGGTGGTGGTGGCGCCGCAGGTGGTGGTGGTGCCGCAGGTGCTCGTGGCGCCGCGGGGGTGGTGCGGTGGTGGCGGCGGCGATAGCGGCAGCGCACGACGCACGACGGCGGGTCGCGGCAGCGCACGACGGCGGGTCGGGAGGCTCGGGTGTGGACGATTCAGCAAAGTCAACTCACTGCGCGGTCCCACCTGTAAGCTCCGGACGACTTCAAACACACTGGGCGGTCCCACCTGGAAGCTCCGGACCCACTTCACTAACGCCACCAGACGGAATCGAGTTCAAACTCACCGTTTCGACCTCTCCATAGTTGCTGCGCACGAGGTAGGGGCAAAACTGAGCACCATTCGGCGCTAGGGGCAAAACTGAGTAGTTGAGGTCCGCTGTGGGCAATTCGATAAATGACCCTTTAATTTTATCAAAACTTGAATCCGTGTTGTCATCGCCTTTTTATGACTTGCAAAATCTTGGCTGGTTGAAAACATATAAGTGCGGGGCCACATTGTGCACAACAAACCAGCAAAGTTATCACCCGGCAATCATGATCATTAATTTGTTTCGGTACTCAGATCGCCAAATTTGCATCTTACTTTTTTCTGCATGGGTTGTTAATTTGTGTGCACACCAGATGGTAATTGGCACATATATTACGATGATGAGGGTCAAGTAGATATACTGATATACATCGCCATCATGATGAGGAGCTGGGCCGCCTGGCCGGTCCATGCTTACTACTCCCTCCGTTCCAAATTACTTGACATGCATTTGTCTAGAAACGGATGTATCTAGACACTAAACAAGTATAGATACATCCGTATTTGGACAAAGTCAAGTCAACTAATTTGGAACGGAGGGAGTAGCTAGGTAGGGAACCGAATCAATTCAGCTCCCGCGCCATTGCCTCGTCAACGTCGCCGACAGGAAATTAAATCATGACATACAAATTTTGTTATAGGAGTACCATGGAATGCTCTTTTATAACTCCCTAGTTTATCGCCCTACAATTCTAGCTGTAGGTTGCGACTAGAATTCTAAGTTCGAACCAGACCTAATCTTCTGTTGACTTCGATTTTGTACAATATCAACAGATGTACTCCTTGTTTTCAAATTAGAGTGCATATAGGTCAAAGTCACAATCAAACTTTTTAAGTTTGACCAAGTATATAAAAAATACAAAGATTCAAAATATGTAGTGCAAACAATATAAAAATATATTTCCTGATGTTTCTAACAAAACAAATTTTAAATTACATGTTGACATTGTTTCTAAGCGGTTGGTCAAACTTGGATTTTTTTTCGACTTTCATCAAAATATTGTATATATACGTCCTATTTTGAGGAAGGAGAAAATTTCTAACGAATTGGCACCATTTGAGAGATTGATAGTCATTGGACAGTGGGTTGCCTCTCCCCGCGGGTTAGGAGGCAGGGGTCAGGGCCCTCTAATCCAGAGGCGGCGTCGGTGCCAACGGGTTGCCTCTCCCAGCGCGCTAGGAGGCAGGGGTCAGGGCCCTCTAATCCAGAGGCGGTGCTCAATGGGCGGCGGTGTTTCGGCTACGGCGGTGTTTCGGCTGCGGCTGTGTGGCGATGGCGCGGCCGCTGTGCTGTGAGGCAGCGGGTTGCTGCAGGGCGGCGCCGGCCAGGCCCATACAACCCATATATGGGCCCTTCGGGTCCCAGATGGGTCGGGCCAGGTGGGCCCGCTCGACGGCAGCATGAGGCAGGGTAGGCAGGCAGGTACAATAACGAAGGCGGCCATCGCCTGTTGCAGCGTGGCGGCGGACTTCACAGGCCCAAATATGGGCCTGGACGGACACACTTGGGACTGGTGTGCCTCCCCGAGGGCTTTTCGGGCCCTCTCGGCCCCGTCGAACCCTCTTGGGACTAGTGTGCACCCTCTTCTCGGAGGCTTTACTTCTCCGTCTCCATCATCCAGGCCTCATGACGTAGCTTCGGTGAGGCGACGATGGCGGCTTCATGACCATAGTGGCGCATGTGTTCGTGGAGGGGGGGAGGGGCGAGCTTGGTGGTGGCGAGGCGTCGACCT
Source organism: Poa pratensis (assembly GCA_947311845.1). Taxonomy (NCBI): domain Eukaryota; kingdom Viridiplantae; phylum Streptophyta; class Magnoliopsida; order Poales; family Poaceae; genus Poa; species Poa pratensis. The sequence continues at coordinate 65,218,220 of CAMZMU010000043.1, forward strand.
CGCGGGGCTCCTATGCAACGAGCAGCCCCGGGGGTTGTGGATAGGGTTTTTCGGGAGAAATCCTTGTTGGCTCTCCCGACACCGACGCGGTGTGATGACCCACAAGTATGGGGGGGTGTATCGTAGTACTTTCGATAAATAACCCAACGAGGAGCAGAAGGTGCTGACAAGGAGTTTTGGTAAAAGTTTCACTATAAACACTAGCAGACAAGTTTTTAGGGGTTTTTGATATAGCAGATAAATAAAATACGAGTAAATAAAAGACAGTAATAATAATTGCAGCAAGTGGCCCAATCCTTTTTAGAGCAAAGGACAAGCCGGTTGGTTTACTTATGATGGCAAAATGTTCTTGAGGACACACAGGAATTTAGTCAAGTGCTTTTGCTTCATATAGTTGATTAATCTTTATTGTTTTGATAAGTGTTATGTGGATGAACCTATGCTAATGCACCGCCCTTACTTGGACTAATACATACTTGTGATTATATCCCTTGTAAGCATCCGCAGTTACAAGAAAGTAATTAAGATAAATCTAACCACAGCCTTAAAATCTGAGATCCTACGCTCCCTCGTGCACCGGTTTACTAACTGGGGTTTAGGTTTCTGTCACTCCGGCAACCCCACAATTAGCAACCAAATACACAATGCATTCCCCTAGGCTCATAAAGGTGAAGTGTCATGTAGTCGACGTTCACATGACACCACTAGAAGAATAACACCACAACTTAAATATCAAACCATTAAATATTACTCAACATAACTCACTACTAACGACAAGACTTTCCGATGTCCTCAAGAACTAAATGAACTACTCACAAGACATCATTTGGATCATGATCAGAGGTGATATAATGATGAATAACAATCTGGACATAAACTTTAATTCACCGATAAAATTCAATAGCATCAACCACAAGGAGTAATTAACACCGGGAGAGTTCCCCCTATGAACTAGACAAAGTATAGCCCTAGATATTACAGCGGAATGAGATGGAACAGCGGTAATGATGGTGATGGCGGTGGAGATGATGATGATGACGACCCCGATGAAGTCCAGCGTGATGTCGATGATGATGGTGATGATCCCCCCCCTCCGGGAGGGAATTTCCCCGGCAGATTTCTCCCTGCCGGAGAACTTTTTTTCTCTCTGTTGTTTCCGTCCCGTGAAGGCGACGGAATATTTCCTCTGGCTCTCTCCTGGGAGATTAGGGTTGAGGGGATGAAGTACGCGAAGGGGTGATGCCTGAGGTGGGCCAGGGGCCCCACACGTGGCCTCGGCGCGGGACCCATGTTGGCCGCGCCCTGGGTGCGTGTGGGCCCCACGTGGCTCATCTCAGCCTCCCCTTTTGGCTTCCTCCGTCTTCTGAAAAATAGGAACTTCTGTATATTTGACAAGATTTTTAGAACTCCAGAAATATAGTGTCTTGACGGTGCCTTTTCCAGCTGAAATCTGACTCCGGCAGTTTATTCTCCAATAATCATCAAACATGCAAAATAAGACAAAATAACATAAGTAAAGGTGAAACTTCTCATTAATATTCTGAACAAAGACACACTCAAACCAACCGATACATAGATAACTAAAAGAGTGACACTCCACATTGCAAACCATCTTATAAGATAACTACTCTACTCATGATATGACCACGAAATTGTGAAAACAAAAAGATAAAGATGATACTGGGCACTCCCCCAAGCTTGGAACAAGCCAAGGGAGTGCCATTACCCCTTGATGATTTAAACTTGATCTCTTGGTGGTGACTCCTTAATAAGCTTCTCAACCAAATTCTTCAATTCATCTATCTTGTATGTGAGGATGCGAATCATCTCCGTATTGTGTTCGATGCGGTTCATGAACTTGTCAGAAGGTGAATCCCAGCTCTTGGAATTGTTTCCCCACTTCTCACTAGACTTAGGGCTTTCCTTTCCTGCATTGTTAGATCGATCTATATCCCAACAAGTAGGCAACACTAGTACAGAACGACACATCCGATACCCCTCTATGGAAACGGCACGAGTTAGGCGACGGAGAATCGCGCTTTCCGCGTGAGAAAACCCGCCCCGCCAGGCAAGCTGGCCCGCGTCCCGCCTTCATAGGCAACGGTCACGAATTATTAACCGTTGCAGATATGTTGGCAACGGAGTTTCTTTCGACTCCGTGTGCGATATGTTCTTCAATGGCATCGGCGTATATAAAATTCCTTTTTTAGCACTATCTTGGATATTATAAAAGACTGTCGATTCGCCCTTGTTCCTCTGCTCCAGCTTGTTTTTACTCCGCACTCGTGTCCTCCATGGCCAAGAGCATGAGCTTGTCGGGGAGATCGAATGCGTCCTCCTCCTGCGCCACCGGGGCCGGGTCAGATCTGCTGCTTGTGAAGTGCATTTGCTGCCGCTGTCGGAACGCGATTCGTCGAGTGTCGCGTTCGGATCTGAACCCAGGCCGGATCTACTTCTAGTGTACAAATCACAGGGTTAGTTCGACGCTTCGACCAGTTTTGATTTATTCTATTCTATGTGTGATGCTGATTTGCCTCTGGATTCGATTTACCATTTGGCAGGGGAGGGGCGAAGAGTATTCTGGGAGCTGTGATTATTTTTTTTGGATTGAAGATTATGTTGAGATGCTGCTTGCTAATGGTGTCGAAGTGGAAGCTGCAGAGCTGGAAAATGTAGCCTTGATAGCCAAGAAGGCGAACATGGAGATGAAGCCGCACACTGCAGCAGCTCTAGCTGGTTTGGCATGGAGCCCAACAAACACTTCGACTAAATCTGACCATGTTGTTGCTGTGCGCAAGGAGCGGCATAAAGGAACAGAAATAGCTCAGTTAAATGTTCTTGTGAGCATTGCTAGAATGATTTTGTGTGTTTGTGTGCTGCTGTTAGGTGTGAACTTGTATGCAGCAATGAAAATCAATAGAATGTATTAGGTTCGTATGCAGCTATGCAAATCAGTACAATGTATTAGGTTCGTATGCACTTTGAAAATCAGTAGAATGTATTATGTTCGTATGCAACTACGGAAATCAGTAGCACATAGTAGTTCTGAACTTGTATCCAATGGAAACGGTTATATAAAATGTCCGTTGCCAATTGGGTGCTTATAAATGTACTGGCGAAGCAAGCCATCAGTCTCATTCTCACTCCCTCACTGTCCATCTTTCAACCCTAGCTGCCGCATATTGTAGCTTTTTACTCTCCTCACTCTCTCATGGCTTCCTCTGCCGACCCTTCTAGATCTCGCCATCGTAACCGCGGCTCTAGCGGCCGCACCGATCTAGCTGCATCTTATAAGAGTATTGCACATAAAGAGGATTGCAGGCTAAAATAAAATGTACTGAAAGTAAAGGTGAAACTTCTCATTAATATTCTGAACAAAGACACACTCAAACCAACAGATACATAGATAACTAAAAGAGTGACACTCCACATTGCAAGCCATCTTATAAGATAACTTCTCTACTCATGATATGACCACGAAATTATAAAAACAAAAAGATAAAGATGATACTGGGCACTCCTCCAAGCTTGGAACAAGCCAAGGGAGTGCCATTACCCCTTGATGATTTAAACTTGATCTCTTGGTGGTGACTCCTTAATAAGCTTCTCAACCAAATCCTTCAATTCATCTATCTTGTATGTGAGGATGCGAATCATCTCCGTATTGTGTTCGATGCGGTTCATGAACTTGTCAGAAGGTGATTCCCAGCTCTTGGAATTGTTTCCCCACTTCTCACTAGACTTAGGGCTTTCCTTTTCTGCATTGTTAGATCGATCTATATCCCAACAAGTAGGCAACTCCATCTCTGGTACTCTCTCAAATTGATACTTGTGGATGAGGGTATGAAAAGGGTTACTGGTGTTTGAGGAGAGTGTCCTGGGGACAAAGACAAGACGCGGTGCCTCACCCCCTATGCTCAACTTTGCGTTCTTCATAGGATTGAACGGGTTGGTAGTCACGCCGATGCTCGCAATAGTCGTGTGAGGACGTGGAGTTAAGTCTTCCTCTACTTCATCATCAGATTCGCTCTTGACCTCCTCCTTGATTTTCGGGTCCATGATGTCCTTCAGGGCCTCCTTGTTCTCGTTGTCGTTGGAGGAGACCATGGTGCTCTAAACCAGAAAACAGCTTCTAGTAGAAACAGCTCGAAAACAAAACTCGACGCAAATACGATATACGGACCTCGGGAGATCCGGGTGAATATATAGCAAAAAGTTTAACAACAAAAGGAAGGTACAGGACGAAGCGGGGTTGGAGACGAGCTCCGAGGGGCCCACACGCACCCTCGGCGTGGCCAGGGTGGGGCCCGCGCCGAGGGGTGGTGTGGTGCCCTCGGGCACCGTTTCCTACCCTTTTTCGACTCACAATTTTCCATATTATGTAGAAACGACAAATATTTAAGTTGGAAAGTAAAACGCGAAATTTTTCTTACCGAAACTGTTACCTATTCCAAATCAGCTTTTGCGGTTGTCTGAATTTGGCTTTTTATAAAATCTTCTGGAGTTACCACTTGGATAAAATCAACATCTTCGTTATAAGAATCTCCATAAATGTAATGCTTGAGTCTTTGCCCATTAACCACTTGTGGTCCGTCCCCATCTAGTGAGTTCATTTTAATCGCACCTGAGCGATAGACTTCCTCAATAACATAAGGTCCTTCCCATTTTGAAATTAATTTTCCTGCAAAAAGTCTGAGGCGAGACCTATACAATAAAACTTTTTCACCCACATTAAATTCTCTCTTAAGAATTCTCCTATCATGCCATTGCTTAACTTTCTCTTTAAAGAACCTAGCATTTTCATAAGCTGCACTTCTCCATTCATCTAGAGAGTTCAAATTAAGTAATCTCTTTTTACCGGCTAGTTTAAAATCTCTATTAAGTTCCTTTACCGCCCAATAAGCTTTATGTTCTAATTCTAGAGGTAGATGACAAGCTTTTCCGTAAACCATTTTGTAAGGAGACATACCCATAGGATTTTTATAAGTAGTTCTACAAGCCCACAAAGCATCGTTAAGCTTTCTAGCCCAATTTTTTCTAGATTTATTAACGGTCTTTGCAAAATAGATTTAATCTCTCTATTTGATAATTCTACTTGACCACTTGTTTGGGGATGATAAGGTGAAGAAATTCTATGATTAACATCATACTTAGCAAGAGTCTTTCTAAAAGCACCATGGATAAAATGAGAACCACCATCAGTCATGAGATATCTAGGCACACCAAACCTTGGAAAGATAATATCTTTAAGCATTTTTAATGACGTCTCCCCATCAGCACTAGATGTTGGTATAGCTTCTACCCATTTAGTAACATAATCAACAGCAACAAGTATATGAGTATAACCATTTGAGGGAGGAAAAGGGCCCATAAAGTCAAATCCCCAACAGTCAAAAGGTTCAATAACAAGAGAATAGTTCATAGGCATTTCATTACGTCTGCTTATGTTACCTACCCTTTGACATTCATCACATGATAATTTTTTTTTCTTTTGCATCTTTAAAAAGAGTAGGCCAATAAAAATCTGATTGTAGAACCTTTTGTGCAGTTCTATCTCCAGCATGATGTCCTCCATAAGCACTACCATGACATTTGCTCAATATTTCTTTCTGTTCATGCTCAGGAACATACCTTCGCATTATGCCATCTACTCCTTCTTTATACAAATGTGGGTCATAACAAAAATAATGCCTCAAGTCATAGAAGAACTTTCTTCTTGCTGAGCTGTAAAGGTCGGAGGCAAATACTTGGCAACAATAAAGTTAGCATAGTCAGTATACCAAGGACTTTCGCGTGAGCTTACCTTTATTGCGGCCAATTGTTCATTTGGAAAACTATCATTAATAGGTATAGGATCATATGAAATATTTTTCAATCTAGACAAGTTATCAGCAACAGGATTTTCAGCTCCTTTCCTATCTACAATATGCAAATCAAACTCTTGTAGCAAAAGTACCCATCTTATGAGCCTAGGTTTTGCATCTTTCTTTTCCATAAGGTATCTAATAGCAGCATGATCAGTGTAAATGGTAACTTTTGAATAAACAATATAAGGTCTAAGTTTATCACAAGCGAAAACAACTGCTAAAAATTCCTTTTCAGTAGTAGAATAATTCTTTTGAGCGGCATCAAGTATCTTACTAGCATAATGAATAACATTTAACTTCTTGTCTACCCGCTGTCCAAGAACAGCTCCTTGATACGTCTCCAACGTATCTATAATTTTTGATGTTCCATGCTGATATTATACCAATTGTTACATGTTTTGCATCCACTTTATGTCACTTTTATACATTTTTTAGGACTAACCTATTAACAAGATGCCGCAGTGCCAGTTCCTGTATTCCAGAAAAGCTAGTCAGGAAATATTCTCGGAATTGGACAAAAATTTACGGAGGCCCCTATTTTATCAGAATACACACGGAGTCCGAAGGAGAGACGAAGTGGAGCCACGAGGGCCCCACATGTGGGCTCGGCGCGGCCAAGGAGCCAGGCGCGCCGAGGGTGCGTGTGGGCCCCTCGGGCTCTCCAGCCGCCGCCCTTTCGCCTACTTATTCCTCCCGATGCAAAAACCCTAAGTACCCGAATCATTATCCACAAAAAGTTTCAGAGGCGCCTGATAACCCCCAAGAGCAGGGGATCACTGTAGCACCTCTCAATGTGGAAGAAGGGTATCGATCCACAGGAGCAAGAAGGAAAAGCTATCTATTCCCTACAACTAAAGTGTCACAAGTTTTAGTTGATTATGCACTAAACAAGTTTAAAGAACAAGATGGTTGATTTAATGGATGGAAGTTTAATGTAACAAAACAAGAATGTAAAAGTGTCCCAATCCTCTTCAATGCAAGAGGACAAGACAAAGGTTTTCTCTTATAGGAACAATGGACATGGGTTCATGGGTTCACTCAATCCTCTCTCCCATCTATGGTGATTATCATGTTATAGATAAAAAGTACACACAATTGTCATGCTTTAATGGTAAACTTCTATGACGGCTACATGTTCTAAAACACATAGTTGGAAGAAAATAATCATTTGTGTTGCTAGGTCACCCTCATAAGGCTAGCGTGGTTTGCTGTCACTCCCACATCATACTTCTTCCTTTTTACCCCCAGATAAAGGATGTTGGGCTGTATTGTGTCACTCAATACATATGCCGTTGTCACATCGGTCATCCCGTACCTACATACATTATACTTCATAATGGACAATATTCTAAACACTAGTGCAATGATTCATATTTCGTGTGCATGACCACATCTCTCTCATCTATCTACACTTGGTGATGTCAATCACCTCATGACAAGGATAAACAAGGCATTATGCATAAATCGAACCATCACATGCATCATAGAATATCTCCAAAGTATGACAAGTCATAAAAGATCCAACACAACGGTAAATGCATAACAAATATCATCTCATACCACAATATCCACCATAGGAATTACATAGATAGATCCATACTTATGCAAGGCACATCATATGGACTTCAACAATGATCATACATAGAGAGATTAGATCAAGTTACCACCACAAACCCAAAGTCCAGGGATGGACTACTCCCCCTTCATCATGGATACGGTGGAGAAGTCGTTGGAGAAGGTGGAGACCACCCCGGCAGCGCCCCGCCGGAGTTTTCCCCCTCCAATCTGCAACTCCAGGTCACTGTTTCGTGGTTTCTGTGTTTCTGCGGCGCTCATTTCCGAAGGGCGTCGGGGACTAGTTTTATAGTCGGTTTTAGGTCAAGACGGAGTCGTGGGCGAAAAGATCGATGGCAACGGAGCCTCGAGGCTCCAGATGGTGGGTCCCACGCGGCCAGATTCCTTGGCCGCGTGGGCCACCCTCTTTTGGACCTCGGGCCTCCGCTTGTTCGCTTCCTTCGCTCCCAAGTCTTCTTCCTTCCAAAAACTGATGCTCGTAAATTTCCAGGTCGTTTGGACATCGTTTGGGTCCCTGAAACATTAAAATATAGAAAATAGGGTTTTCTGCCTGTGCAGGGTTAATTCCATAAAAATAGGAAATAAATAAAATATTCCCAAAATCAAGATAAAACATTGATATAACCCTTATATGATGCAAATATGTTTGGAATATAAGTAATATAGTGCAAAGTTCATGTATGCATTTTACATGCATCAGCGCCGCCGTCGTCAACCCTAGCTCGGGAGGGTCCAGAACCTTCCTGGCGCTCTGCCGGAGAGGCGAATCATTACCGGAGGGCTCTACATCACCATGCCTACCTCCGGAGTGATGCGTGAGTAGTTCTTCCTTGGACTACGGGTCCATAGCAGTAGCTAGATGGTTGTCTCTCCACTTTGTGCCATCATGTTTAGATCTTGTGAGCTGCCTATCGTGATCAAGATCATCTTATTGCAATGCTACATGTTGTGTTTGCTGGATTCCGATGAATATTGAATATTATGTCATAGATGCTGTTGGATAATGGTCTATGTATTTTGTCGTAATGCCCAATTAAATATCATAGTAATCATCATGTCATATATATGCATTGTCATGCGCTCAATTTTTTGTCAATTGCCCAGCTGTAATTTGTTCACCTAGCATGTTAGTTATCTTTTATGGAGAGACACCTCTAGTGAACTGTGGACCCCGGTCCATTCTTTTACATTGATTCAACAACCAACTGCAAATATTGTTCCTTTTCATTCTCTGCAATTTAATACTATTTTCCACACCATACGTTTAATCCTTTGTTTTCAGCAAGCCGGTGAGATTGACAACCTCACTGTTTCGTTGGGGCAAAGTAGTTTGATTGTGTTGTGTGCAGGTTCCACGTCAACAGTCCAGACTCCCGTCAACAGACATTTTCTGGCGCCGTTGACAACCTTCGGAAGTGCTACTGCTCCTACTGGTTCGATAACCTTGGTTTCATACTGAGGGAAAACTTACTGCTGAACTACGTCATACCTTCCTCTTGGGGTCTCCCAACGAACGTATGTTCCACGTCAGCAGGACTTTTTCTGGCGCCGTTGCCGGGGAGACAGCAGTCTTCTGCAAGGGGAGTCTCACGCTTCCAATCTCTTTACTTTGTTTTTGTGTTGCTTAGTTTATTTTATTTTATCTTCTTTGCTTTTAATTATCAAAAACACAAAAAATTAGTTTCCTGCATTTAGTTTATTTCGGTTTGTTATTATGTCTAGTTGTTTATTTGCTATCAATGGCTTATCTCTATGAAACTAGATCTTGTTGGCAAGGTGGGTCCACGGAAGATGAACGAAGATATTATAGGAATTACCGCTTGTCACAAAAAGGGATGTACTTATCGAAATTGTTAAATCAACTAGAGGAATATGCTAGAAATTTATGCTATATATTTGGCAAATCTTTTTGCTTTAATGAATCTGATTGTCACAGGAAGTCTGAACACTTTCCTTTCCAATGTGCTTGTAATGAAAATGAAATCTTATCTTCTTATGTTAAAGGTTACTATAATGCTTATGAGGTAGAAAGGATGGAAGAATTTATTGTCTTTAAGGGTGCACTTGAAATTAGTTCTTATCTTGAGCATAAAATTGATGCCCCTTATAAATCTGAAAGTCTTGCTATACTTAAATATTGTTTTGATAACTATAAGGATGAAAATTCTTATATTACTGAACATGTCAAGAGGATTTTTCCTTATAAAGAAGAGACTAATGCCTTGCAGGAAAATGTGGAAGAAGAAATTGCTGAAGCTGAAAGCTCATTTGATGAAAAAGAGGAAGAGAGTGATGAACAAAAGGAGGATCTACCTTCTAATGATAGTAACTCTTACATTATATGATTACCCTCCATGCCTACCTAAGGAGGAAGAATGCTATATTGTTGAATGTCATGATTCTATTGAAATATCTTTTTGATAAATTTGAAGTAACAAGCTCCTTGACTCAAGTAAAAGAGGAAATTGCAGAAAGTAAAAATGTGCTCCCTAATGTTATATATGATAATGCTTCAACTTTAGCTCTGTCCACTTCAATACCTCTTTCAGAAATTTTGTGTCCAAGGACAATTCCTTCATTAACCATAAAATGACATTTCTCCCAATTAAGAACAAGATTAGTTTCCTCACATCTCTGCAAAACTTTATCAAGATTGTGCAAGCAGTTATCAAAGGAAGTTCCATACACGGAAAAATCGTCCATGAATACTTCCACAATTTCTTCACAAAAACCATGAAAAATAGCAGACATGCATCTTTGAAATGTAGCAGGAGCATTACACAAACCAAAAGGCATACGTCTATAAGCATAAGTTCCATAAGGACAAGTAAAAGTAGTTTTCTCTTGATCTTGTTTTTTAACAGCAATTTGTGAAAATCCAGAATAACCATCAAGAAAGCAAAAATGAGTTTTCTTAGACAACCTTTCTAACATTTGATCAATAAAAGGTAAAGGATAGTGATCTTTCTTAGTTACTTTATTAACCTTTCTAAAATCAATACACATCCTATACCCAACTACTACTCTTTGAGGAATAAGTTCATCATTTTCATTTGGCACAACAGTAACTCCTCCTTTCTTAGGGACACAGTGCACGGGACTTACCCATCTACTATCAGCAATAGGATAAATTATACCAGCATCAAGAAGTTTCAATACCTCATTTCTTACCACTTTTTCATCTTAGGGATTAAACGACGCTGATGCTCAACAACTGGTTTTGCATCAGGTTCAATGTTGATGGCATGTTGACATATAGTAGGAGAAATCCCCTTTAAATCATCCAAAGTGTATCATATAGCTCCTCGATGTTTCTTTAATACTTCTAATAGCATTGCTTCTTCATTACCTGAAAGTTTAGAACTAATAATAACAGGATATATTTTCTTTTCATCAAGGTGAACATATAAGATTATCAGGCAAAGGTTTTAAATCGAAAACAGATCTTCCTTAGGAGGCGCTGAGGTACCCAAATCTTCTACAGGCAAATTATGCTTAAGTATTGGTGGTTGACGAAGAAAGATATCGTCAATCTCATTCCTTTCTTCCATAAATACCTCACTTTCGTGTTCCTCCATGTATTGCTGCAAGGCATTGTTAGGAGCAACAGCAACAGAAGCAAGTTGTTCAACTTTAAATTCTCATTAGGTAATTCAGTTTCATAAAGACTTTTACCAAACTTAGAAAAATTGAATTCATAAGCTTCTCCATCAAATTTAGTATAGATATTGCACCACATATATTTAAGAAAGGTCTACCAAAAATAATGGGAAAGTTTTACTAGCAACAAAACCAAGTACTAGAAAATCAGGGTATTTAGTCTTACCACATAAAACTTCAACGTCTCTCACAATACCAATTGGAGAGATAGTTTCTCTATTAGCAAGCTGAATAACCACATCAATCTCCTCAAGTTCACAAGGACCAATTTCATGCATGATTTCTTTATAAAGTTCAAAAGGAATAGCACTGGAACTTGCACCAATATCACATAAACCATAATAGCAATGTTCTCCTATTTTAACTGAAAGCACAGGAACACTTGCTTTCCTAGCTCTACTGGGATGTGCAACAATATTAGAGGCATCTTCACAAAAGATAATATGTCCTCCTTCTACATTTTCAGTTACCAAATCTTTACTATTGCTATTGCCGGTTCAACCGCTATTTGTTCAGCAGGTTCTAAAGCTTTCTTTGTACTTTTATTAACCACACTAGCTATTATAGAATGTTCCTTAATTTTAACAGGAAAAGGCAGTTTCTCAATATAAGGTTCTGGCAAGATACGATCAACGTATGAACTTCAATGTTTTTAATAGGCAGAATTAGTATTATCTTTATAAGGCGCGTACGTACTTATTTTAGGAACATCAAGATAAGAGGCAAAAGCCTTATAACAGTTTGCAATAACTTGAGAATCAAGACCATACATATCATAGAGATTACGAAAATTATCAGTATCCATAAAAGTTTTAATGCATTCATAATCATACTTTATACCTGATTCTCTACCTTTGTCGTTCTCCCATCCTTCAGTATTTTCCTCAATCCGATCAAGAAGGTCCCATTTAACTTCTTCTTTATTATGTGTAAATGATCCAGAACAAGCAGTATCCAATAGAGTTTTATCCTGAAGAGAAAGCCTTGCATAGAAGTTATCAATAACGATATTACCCGGAAGCTCATGAATGGGGCATTTGAGCATTAATGATTTCAATCTCCCCCATGCTTGGGCAATACTCTCTCCATCATGAGGCCAAAATTATATATATGATTCCGATCTTGATGAATTTCACTAGGAGGATAAAATTTAGAGTAAAAGAGAGGCACAATCTCCTCCCAGCCAATAGAACGGCCATTCTTCAGCATCTATACCATTTCGCAGCTCTACCTGTCAGTGATATAGAGAACAATTTCTTCTTGACTTCTTCCATTGAAATACCTGCACACTTGAACAACTCGCATAATTCATGTATAAATAACAAATGATCTCCAGGAGGGACAGTTCCATCTCCTACATAGCGGTTATTCGTAACACGTTCAACAATTTTCATAGGTATTTTAAATGGAATTACTTGATCAGGTGGCTCCTTGTCTACTACCGTAGCAGTGGTAGTAGCATTCCAAATAGGGATTCAAATGGAGATCTCTCCATGATAAAATAAAGTAGCAAGCAGAAATAAAAACAGCACTTGCAGTAAAAGTTTTCCTTACCAATTCCACTTACCAATAGCGCTTCACTCCCCGGCAACGGCGCCAGAAAATAGTCTTGATGACCCACAAGTATAGGGGGTGTATCGTAGTACTTTCGATAAATAAGAGTGTCGAACCCAACGAGGAGCAGAAGGTGCTGACAAGGAGTTTCGGTAAAGGTTTCACTGTAAACACTAGCAGACAAGTTTTTAGGGGTTTTTGATATAGCAGATAAATAAAATACGAGTAAATAAAAGACAGTAATATAATTGCAGCAAGTGGCCCAATCCTTTTTAGAGCAAAGGACAAGCCGGTTGGTTTACTTATGATGGCAAAATGTTCTTGAGGACACACGGGAATTTAGTCAAGTGCTTTCGCTTCATATAGTTGATTAATCTTTATTGTTTTGATAAGTGTTGTGTGGGTGAACCTATGCTAATGCACCGCCCTTACTTGGACTAATACATACTTGTGATTATACCCTTGTAAGCATCCGCAGTTACAAGAAAGTAATTAAGATAAATCTAACCACAGCCTTAAAATCTGAGATCCTACGCTCCCTCGTGCACCGGTTTACTAACGGGGTTTAGGTTTCTGTCACTCCGGCAACCCCACAATTAGCAACCAAATACACAATGCATTCCCCTAGGCCCATAAAGGTGAAGTGTCATGTAGTCGACGTTCACATGACACCACTAGAAGAATAACACCACAACTTAAATATCAAACCATTAAATATTACTCAACATAATTCACTACTAACGACAAGACTTTCCCATGTCCTCAAGAACTAAATGAACTACTCACAAGACATCATTGGATCATGATCAGAGGTGATATAATGATGAATAACAATCTGACATAAATTTTAATTCACCGATAAAACTCAATAGCATCAACCACAAGGAGTAATTAACACCGGGAGAGTTCCCCCTATGAACTAGACAAAGTATAGCCCTAGATGTTACAGCGGAATGAGATGGCAGCGGTGATGATGGTGATGGCGGTGGAGATGATGATGATGACGATCCCGATGAAGTCCAGCATGATGTCGATGATGATGGTGATGATCCCCCCCTCCGGGAGGGAATTTCCCCGGCAGATTTCTCCCTGCCGGAGAACTTTTTCTCTCTCTGTTGTTTCCGTCCCGTGGAGGCGGCGGAATATTTCCTCTGGCTCTCTCCTGGAAGATTAGGGTTGAGGGGATGAAGTACGCGGAGGGGCGATGCCTGAGGTGGGCCAGGGGCCCCACACTGCCTCGACACGGCCCCATGTTGGCCGCGCCCTGGGTGCGTGTGGGCCCCACGTGGCCCATCTCAGCCTCCCCTTTTGGCTTCCTCCGTCTTCTGATAAAATAGGAACTTCTGTATATTTGACAAGATTTTTAGAACTCCAGAAATATAGTGTCTTGACGGTGCCTTTTCCAGCTGAAATCTGACTCCGGCAGTTTATTCTCCAATAATCATCAAACATGCAAAATAAGACAAAATAACATAAGTAACACATTTTAATATGAAATATATCGATGAATAACAGTAAATTATGCTATAAAATAGTGATGCAAAATGGACGTATCACGGTGCCACCACCGGGTGGCATCATTTCTTCCTGGAGGGCGTCGTGGCTACCCTATGTCCACTTCCCTCTGTGTGTTGGGGTCATAATTAAGTTGAAGTAGAGTTTTGTGGAATACGGGGTGCAATTTTTCGGGCATGAGTTTCTGTAGCGCGGGGCCCCATGGCGTCGGCGGTCAGGCATAGATTGGAGCCTTTAAAACAGGCGGCCCGTGAAAAAAAATTGAGGGCCGGCCCAGATTTCGCTCGTCGACCCCTACATTCGAGGCCTAGGAGCCCGGCCTGCACGCGACCCGCACTACACCGGTAGTTTGCGCGCGAGGGACTTTCACCTCACCTCCATTCCCGCTCACATGCTGCCGCCGATCTCCACGCCCCCACCTTCCCCTCCGACGGAGCGGTCGGATCTCGGCGCCATGGACCCTGAATCGGCTGCGCAGCACGCTGGAGGCATCTCCGCCACCCCACCTTCTCTTGTGGTCATCGTAGCTCCCGGGGTGGGCGGAGTTCTTCCGACGACCGCCGATGTCGCGAGATGGTCGCGGCCACTGGCATCAAGAAGAGGAAGCGCGCGGGTAGGCACGCCGGCGCCGAAGCAGAAGTAGGTGCCCCGTCCAAAATCGCAGTCATCGGGTCCGAAGGGGTCCAATGGGGTGAAGGCGGCCAAGACAAAGTAGACGGTTCAGTGCCACGGGCTCCCGCCTCGGTCATCGCCTCTCCAGCCTCGAACGTCGACAATGGCAGCGGCGCCCCACGCGTACTCGACGATTTGTCTACAAGGTAAAGAAAAATCTTTTTCCGTTTCCGATGTGTCATAACGAATATAGCTAGCTCATGTAGAAATGATAATAGAAACACGGGCCATTCTTCGTTCATGGATATGTTGAATGCGACGGAGGTGCGACTTTCCGAGCCCCCACTTGGACATGGACGGTTACGTTGACGAGGAGGAACACACGAGAAGGACGAGGAGGTGACCGAGGTTGACGATGAGGTGACCAAAGTCGATGCGTCCAAAGTTAGTAAGAAGAGGGATGTGAACTACACCGACATAGAAGACACCAAGCTGTGACGTGCTTGGGCAGCAGATGGCATGGATGCGGTCTCGGGCATGGATCAAACATGGAAGCGACCAAGAATTTGCAGCGAATAAAGGTGCAATGGGTCAATTGGATGACATCGATGATGAGGGGGGGGGGGGGGGGGGACAATAACAAGCCGGAGGGAAACAAGGAAGGCGAAGGAGAGGCTCAAGATGGAGGCTGAGGGTGCAATGTTGAGGGACAAGTTTGAACAAATGATGAAGTACATGTAGGCTATGACAACCAAGACATTGGAGGTCAAGCTTGTCATGACGGAGAAGAAGGAGGTGAAGCTTGCAAAGGTGGAAGCTTCGCAAGAGGAAGCAAGGCTCAAGGCCGAGGTGGAGGGAAGAAGATCAAGCTAATTAAAGCAAACCAAATCAATGAAGGAGCTCTTGGCTGAAGAGGGAGAGAGTTCATGATGATATCCACCAAGGACATGAATGAGCAGCAATTGGAGTGGTGGAAAGATGCCACTGCGGAGATCATGGAGAGAAGAAGGCTAGCTTGTGGAGGTGGCAACGGAGGAGGCCACGTTGAACAAGGAGACACCTCCATTGCTTGATGACGTGCTTGCGTGCTGGGTGATGAACATTGCCCAACCTCGATTTGGATTGAACTACTCGCGGTGATTTGAAGTAAAAACTATAAACTATGCATCGATTATTTGTGTTTTGTGCTTGCATTTGCTTATGTGAAAAATGTCGAAAACCCTGTTTTACGGGTTGGGATGCTGCCCGCGCGGAATAGAATCCTCAAACACAAACTGTAAAACAGTATATTCCTTTTTAAGGGTTGGGTTTGAGGGCTCCGTTCCGCGCCGCCAGTTTTCTGGCCCTTAAACACGAGTACATGGGCCTGTACTCACGTTTTACGGGTCGGGTATTTACGGGTCCGTTAGAGCTGCTCTTGCTTGTTTAAATAGGTTACTTGGTAGTCAAGGCAAATCCCAACCGAATCATCTTTGTAATTCTCTGATTATATTAACACGCAATCCTCCCTGTCAGGAGGCATACGTTCCACCAAACTTTCATAATGTGTGTATATACACAGAGCCGTCCATGCATGTATGGGATATTGTGATTAGGATTATTGGTTAGTATGGGTTAAAACCAGCCTCAAAAGGTGCTTCTGGGATACTTGATGGGGGTGAGCTTTACTTAACCCAATGTTTGGATTAGGGGCTTGGTGATCACTCTTGCACTGCAGGAAAGAACGAGTACGGCGAGGGCTGCCTGCCCTCGGCACAGCCCGGTTTTGCCGTCGGCACAGGCTGTGTCGAGGGCGGTCCTCGGCACATCGGCCCTCGGCGTAGGTCGGCGTCGGCACAAGCCTTTTGTTGACGGCACAGCCACTAACTGCCGTTTGATTTTTTCAGTTTTTTTGAAAAAAAAACCAATTTTTTTCAAATCTTTGAATTGTTCGTCTCGTTAATCAACCAATTTGGTCATTTTTAACACTAATTACAGTTAATATTTGGTCAAATTCCAATCTTAGTTAAACTTCTCAGCCGGTCACACATTCTCACACTACTCCACCCCCAGCATGTTTAACTTCTCTGTTCGATCCGGATGAGTTTCCGCAAAGCTAATTGTACCTTGTTGTCAATACTACCATATCAATCGTATTAACTCTTATATCATTGTGTCACACGTCTATACTTTTTAAAATTTCAAACAATTATTTAAGTAAACAGTAATGAATAAGTAATATTAATATTGAATCCCAATTAAAATATTCCAGTGAAAATAAAATAAGTAATAAAAATAATATTTTTTATTTTTTTATCATTTATTCATTAAATATGGCATAATTCATATCTTTATATCTTTAAATCGAAAATTGACAAATAATATGTCCATTATTATTAGAAAAAATGTGAGGAATCTAAATATGACATCATTTTTCTGAAAAAAATTATTTTTAAAATCTGAATTTTTATTATTTTCGAATTTAAAATTTCAAAAAGTATTCAAAACAGCCTCCGGCGTTGAAGTCGAACGGGAAAGTTTTGCCGGTAATTCTGATATATTATACCTTTTTTTTAACATCATCTGCAGAATTGGCGGCCATCTGAAGTTTTTATAACGTTTTTTTTTTTGCAAAATAATTCGAAATTCATGTTTGTTAATTTTCGTACCAAGTGTATCACTTAATATAAGTACAGTTTAAAGGACTTTATTTTTTGAAGTTTTTAAAAATTTATGCGATTTTTTAAACATTAAAAAAGGCGATCAGGGGGTGGACACGGTCGATTGAGAGTAATAAATAAATGAGCATAATTAAATTGGAAATAAAAAAATGCTGCGGCGACGGCCACCCTCGACACGACTGGGTCCTACACCGACGGCCAAGTTGTGCCGAGGGCCCTCGGCACAGCCTTCGCTGCGCCGACGGCCGGGCTCGGGGCTGGCCGGGGGTGGGCGCTACGCTGAGGGTCCCGATATTTGGCCGTCGACGTAGCGGCCAGCCCTTGGCACCTCTCATGTTTCCGGGCGTTCCCTGTTTGATACGTGTTGCGAGTATACAGTTGAGGAGCATACGAGTTCGTGGCGATATATACCTGTTTATGGGTGCAGTTGCGGACCAAGCTGGTATGCTGGTGGATACACTTTTGGGTGTTAGGGGAGTAAAAAATTGTTTTGGCCATAGCCATGCACTAGAGTAGTAAACCTCTAAACTTGTAGAGCAAGATGATGGCAGGGGCTGTTAGTTCGTGGCTCCCTCTCTCTAAACAAACATAAATGTTAGGAAAACTAGACGCAAGACGTCCCATAATTGAAAGTCTCGCTAAGCATTTTACCATTCGCTCCTACGCTTAGATTCTATGTGAAAGTAGGCCGACAACCTGGTTGACCTCATGTATTTAGCTACGAGGGCGGTGACGGTAAGCAGCTCGCCGCCGCTGCAAAGCTGCCTGGCATGAGAATTGGCGGTGCATTCATCGGCAACGGAGCACAGCATCTGCGCCCACACCCGACAGATCATCTCCAGCGTGCCAGTGGTGCCACAACCAGGCGAGGAGTCTCGGTGGTGGATGAGGAATCCACCAAGCGAGCATCCTCCCCTCAGCACCTTGTCTCCACGCCGGTTGGTGTTCCTACAAGTTAACTCATACTCCGGTGCAGAGCTGTTAGCCCACAATGCTTCCGCATAGCGCTGCAGCAAGGAGATCAAGTCCTCGGCCGTGCTGTACCTCATGTGATTGGTGATAGCGTAGCACAGCACAAGATAATCGTTGCGGCTGGCGTCGGGAGGCAGCATGTGGGGACGTGATGCGAGCAGGAAAAGCATGTAGTTGGACAGCGCCTGAGCCACCTCGACGAGCTCGACGGCACCATCGCCATCGGCGGCGGCCTGATCCGCTTGCTGCTCCTGATCCTTCTTGTACCAGAAGAGGTAGATCTCGGTGGCGATGTGCCAGTTGAGGATCCTCTCATCCAGCTTGGAATCGGCAACCCAGGCCAGGTCGCCGTACAACCCTCTGCTCTCGAACTCCTCCCGGCCCCATTGCCTCGCCTTCATGCTTTTCAGCAGCAGCTTCCTGGCGCACGCCGAGATGGGGACTGACGGGCCCGAGTAGGCCACCGTGTTCCACCAGTCCTCCACACGCATCCATCTAGCCATCTTCTTGTATCGGCTGGCCCTGCTGCGCACGCACAACTGAACCAGGTTGAGCTGCCCCATGGAGCGCTTCCAGCTGCGCCGCCGTCTCCACTCCGCCGCCCGGACCAGCCGCCGGAGACACAGGATTACACGGGCGAGAGAGTTACACAGGGAACTTCCTTCGGACCCGTGCTTCACCAGGAGAGCGCATGTCCAGCTCGAGAGCATGGCCCTCAGAAGCGATGAAGTCTCCAGCACCATGGCGCCAACGAAGAGCACGTAGGTCACAGTAACATCTGCCCTGCTGTAACCCTTCAGCTCAGCCTCACGATGATGACGAGTGCCCAACAATAGTACTAGGTTGAACAGCGAGAACGCGACGGCGGTAGCGAGCGTCGAGAGCACGCGGACGCAGAGGCCGTGCCAGGTGTGCGTAGCCTCCGCCTTGGTGTAGAAGACGTCGTGCAGCAGCGAGAGCTGCATCTCGGCGACCTTGTAGAGCTCCTCCTCCCCGCGCAGCCGCGAATCCTCATTCCCTGGCCCACACAAGAAGAGGCGAGGTAACGGCCCCTTGAACCTGTCCTTGGCAAGATCCAGCAGCATGTGACCATTTAGCAGCAAGGCTTCTGCTGGAGACAAGCGGCGTATGACAGAATCCGGCACCACTAGATTAAACCTTCGTTTCCCAATATCACTCTTGTAGTTTCCAGCCGATGGGTTACTGCCGGCGCGCTTGAGCGACCACACTCGCTCGCCGTACCTGACCACGCCGACCATGAACATGACGACGGTGGCCGGCCGGAGCAAGGGGGACCGGACGATGGAAGACCCGGAGATGACGTAGGCAGCCGCCGCCACCTGAACGGCCAGCGTCTGCAGGTGGCGGAGCCACAGCTTGTTGTCCTCGATGGCGTAGGCGGTGATCTTGTCCTGCCCACCCAGGTGCAGCAGCAGGAACGGCGCCCACAGGGCCAGCAGCTCGTGCTCGGCCGACCTGCTGGTGATCACAGAGAGGTGCCCCAGCACGTAGATCGCCGTCGCATCGGCCACCGTGTACGCTGACCATGCCAAGGCCTTGAGCACACCGGAGTCGATGTGCGGGCGGAACTCTGCCAAGATGAGGAGTGTAACCTGGACAGTTAAGCTGAGCAGGACCAGCACCCGGAGGCCCCATTCTTTCCATAGAGCCACCACAACCTCCGTTCCTGCAGCCATCGGCTTCTGAAATGGATTATATTCCCCAATCAATTGGCTTGTCACAATGTAATAACGGCTTCGGAAATGGCAGCTTGTTCACTTGTGCGCGAGGTACAAGTAGTTTCTTGTCAAGTCAGTGCCCATTTGTATAATCAAAGTCTACGGTTGCGCAACCATCTTCAGAACTCATTCCACGGCTGCACCACCAATGATATAAGGGAACTAATTAAAAAAAAGATACCTTCCACTAGCACGGACTCACATGCTGACCATGCTGGTAGGCTTTAACTCTACTAGGCTTTGACTCTACTATACTATCTATACTAGTATTAAAAAAAGGAGACTGACTAGATATGATGGTTAAATCATGTCTAGTACGTGTACTCACATGCTGACAAGAAAGAAATCTAAGCGTATATATCCTGTTGGCAGAAGTTCGTTTTAGAAGCTTAGTAATTTATATCTCCCTGCAGGAAACAAGTTCACTTCCCTCTTACAGCCCGTTGGAGGCCAGGAGGAGGAGCAAGGATGAAGCAGAGAGCCAAAATCTAGGAAGAATCAATTTCATCTTCTTTTCGGGAGACAGAACAAACTGGCAGGCGCTGATAAAGCAAAGGCCTTGCGACTTTAATGAAGCAGAAAATAGTGTAGAGAGAGGAATGCGAACCCGAAACTAAGCAGAAAATTGCAGAGAAAAAAGGAATGCTGACCTGAAATGGAGCAGAAGCTTGCTGCTGCAGATATGAAACATAGAGCTCTAGATCTCGAATGGGTGGGATAATGGTAGGGAGGCACCAACGCCGCTACTGAGCTCTTAATGAGTGGCATGTGGGGATAAAGTTGGGAAGTGAGCAGTGATGAGTCCGGTCCACCGGTTGGTCAGCAAAAACGTTTTCGCTCCGCAGTACGTACCTCATCGAGTTAATAGGATAAAACTACCACAATCAATTTTCTTTCAGCGCGGTCTCTTTCCCTTTCCTACTCCCGATCTTCTTGCAAAAATCTGAAAGTTGACTTCCTGTGTGTTCATCATCGATTGACATTTCGCTCCTCAATGAGAGCATCCTAATAATGTAGTATTTGTTTGTGCTTAGACAAATCCCTGTGCCATTTGCCTCGGCGGCATGCGCGCCGGCGATGGGCAGGCAACGGCCCAACTCGACGATGGACCCGGTCGTCGTCTTTAGTGATGACGAGCAGGATTCCTGGGCCATGGCTGTTGGACAAGCGACAAGAAGATATGGCCATCACTCATTTTCTCTGAGCCGCTATCTCTTTCCCTTTCGGACTCACGCTCTTCTTGCAAAAATCTGAAAGTTGACTTTCTGTGTGTGTTCATCATCGATTGGCGTTTCGCTCTAGGACCAGAGCATCCTAATTTGCAGTATTTGTTTGTGCTTAGACAAATCCATGTGCCATCTGCCTCGGTGGCATGCGCGCCGGCAGTGGGCACGCAACCGCCCAACCTGACGGTGGACCCGGTCGTCGTCTTCAGGGACAACGAGCAGGATTTCTGGGTCGTGGCTGTTGGACAAGCGATAAGGAGACATGGTCATCACTCATTTTCTCACAGCGCTGTCTCATTCCCTTTCCTACTCCCGTTTTTCTTGCATAAATCGGAAAGTTGACTTGCTGTGCATGTTCATCATCGATTGACATTTCGCTCCTGAATCAGAGTATCCGAATATTGAAGTATTTGTTTGTGCTTAGACAAATCCCTATGCCATCTGCCTCGGCGGCATGCGCGCCGGCGGTGGACAGGCAACCATCCAACCCGACGATGGACCCGGTCGTCGTCTTTAGTGACGACGCGCAGGATTTTCTGGGTCGTGGTTGTTGGACAAGCGACAAGGAGACATGGCCATCACTCATTATATCTCAGCGCAGTCTCTTTCCCTTCCCTACTACCGTGCTTCTTGCAAAAATCTGAAAGTTGACTTTCTGTGTGTGTTCATCATCGATTGATATTTTGCTCCTGAATCAGAGCATCCTAATATTGTAGTATCTGTTTGTGCTTACAAATCCCTGTGCCATCAGCCTCAGCGGCATGCGCGCCGGCGGTGGGCAGGCAACCGCCCAACCCGACGATGGACCCGGTCGTCTTCTTCAGTGACGACGAGCAGGATTTCTGGGTCGTGGCTGTTGGACAAGTGACAAGGAGACATGACCATCACTCATTTTCTCTCAGCGCTGTCTCTTTCCCTTTCATACTCCCGTTCTTCTTGCAAAAATCTGAAAGTTGACTTTTTGTGTGTGTTCATCATCGATTGACATTTCGCTCCTGAATCTGAGCATCATAATATTGTAGTATTTGTTTGTGCTTAGACAAATCCATGTGCCATTTTCCTCAGTGGCATGCACGCCGGCGGTGGGCAGGCAACCGCCCAACCCGACGATGGACCCGATCGTCGTCTTCAGTGACGACGAGCAGGTGGAGCCGAACTCTGGACCGACAGGGAGCCCGCAACCAGCTCCAGCAGGTGCAACATCCAAGGGGACTAGGGCATCATGCAAGCAATGGCTGGTGTTCCAAGTCCTGGAGGAACATCATGCAAGCAATGGCTGTTGTTATGACGGCTCGCTGATTCGTCCTCCCGATGAGTCGCAATCCATTGAACTGCGGGATTTTGATGGAGGAATGGAAGCGCGATGGGAGGGGGGAAAAGGCAAGCGCAAAGCCGTTCCCGTATGTTCTCGCATGTGGCTGCCCCTGCTCTCATGTGGAATTGCCGCGCCCCAGTTTTCCTATTCATCTAACTGATTGTTGTTGTTTCCGATCAGAGCGCGATTGCTGGGACGGTGGAGGGCAAGCTGTTCCCGGCTCTAAGTTGGATAGCTAGGTGAATGTACCTCCAGCTTGAAATGGCTCCTGGCCTTCACGCTGCACCTCGCCGCGCCCGCCTCCTACAAGCCTTGGAAGCTCGTGTGGGGGCTCAGCCTCGTCAGGCTGCTGCTGGCACGGGAGCTGCTCACGCACTCTGGATCGGATGCACGGGCAGGAAGGAGCTGGGCATAAAAAAAAATGTCGCTGTCCAAAGCGACGATGGCGAGGGTGCACGCGCTGCTCGCTTTGGTGGCGGACACCAACGACGTGATGCCGCTGCTCGACCTGAAGGATCTAGCGCTGGACCGCATGCTCGAGGAGCTGACTGTCGAGTGGTGAAACTCGGACACCAGGGGTAGTGCATACCCAATTTTAGAGATTCGGTGAGGCGGTGACGAGCGGACGTTCTTGTGTTTCTTGCGTTGTTGTTCAGCTTGGTGAAGACAAACCCGGGAAGATCTTGAGTGCGCGGATCTCACCGATCTCCCGGGGAAGATAGACTCAAACACACGATATACCCAGTTTCATGCCGCCCGGAGGCTAACAGCCGTATTCCTGCTTGTATGTTCTTCCTTATCATCTTGGATATAGATTACAAGGGTATGAGTAGGGGGAGGCCTCCTTGCCGGAAAATCCCACCAAGGCAACGAGAACCTTCCCGGATAGATCTAGTCCTACCTCCTACTGCTGAAGTGCTCACCCTCTCATGGTGGAAGCACCTCCTAGGCTACAATGAGGAAGGATAAGGAGGATTCATGCTCCTTCTCCTTTCTTGGCTATTCCTTCTAGGTTTTTCCCGCTCTTAGGGTTCCTCTCTTTCTTCCAGGGGGATCCGATCTTCTTTACCCCCAGACCATGGTCCTCCTTTTATAGCTCAAGGGGATACCACAGTGGCCTAGGATTCTTATCTTCTGGTACCAACCCGACCACCTCGGGCTGGGACCCTTACTGTGGCATCCTTGCGCCAACTTCCAGGGGGAGGAACCTCCGTTCTTATCTTTCACCCCCCCGGGTTCTTTGACCCGTCAATGGCCTAGTCATGGTTGACTGGACCACTCTTCGGGGACGTCTCCTCGTACATCTGGGGCGCGAGTTTTCCCGCTGAGGGGATTCCTTGGCCGGATCCCAGGGGGCGCTAGCCGGGTGTTTTGACCAGTCAAACCATATCCAGATTGAGGTGGTCGTTTCTCGGCAGGCCACGTAGTCGAAACGAGGGACCCGGGTTCCCGTGACATCGACAGAAGCCCCGGGCATGGCACCGAGGGAGATTACCTCCCCGGGGTTATGCCCAAAAACATGGACGGCCGAGCTTCTCGGGTTGTCCAGGATGTACTGCAAGGGTCAACTGTTAGTGTGCCAACGCACTCGGTTGCTGTTCCGAATTCCCCGCAATGCCCTTCGTGGAGGGGATGCCGTGCGTTGCGCGACCCGCTTTTGGGGGTAATTAGAGGGGTATCCTAGAGGAACCGCTAGCCCCCGGTCCAATTCCCCATAGTCTTTTCTCATCTATTAGGCTTAGATCCCCTTCGCCTTCGTGATACCTTTCATGGCTCCCAAGAAGGCTCTGGTCGAGCCGAGGTAGAGGCC
The DNA here is from genome assembly GCA_947311845.1 of Poa pratensis. Classification (NCBI taxonomy): domain Eukaryota; kingdom Viridiplantae; phylum Streptophyta; class Magnoliopsida; order Poales; family Poaceae; genus Poa; species Poa pratensis. Next base: position 65,242,725 of record CAMZMU010000043.1, read on the forward strand.
TTGAGAATCCGCTGCCTCCCCCTCCCCCACCGATGGAGCCGGATTCCTCGGGGGAGAGGGCGCGTGCCGCCAGGTAGCACCGCCGAGAGCTCCGACAGACAGGGCGCCCCCTGGAGGAAAGGCGCCTGCGTGAGGCCTCCTTCCCCCCGGGGTTGTATAATCTAGAGATGGTTCAAATTGCTCAGCGCGCGGATGCGAGCCACGAGGGAGGTGCTACCAAGATGATAGAGACCTCCGTAGATCTAGGTCCCAGGTCCATCCCCTTCTTCACTACCTTCTTTGGGCTGGGCCTGGTGCCCCCCTTCTCCGATTTCTTCCTAGCGGTGCTGCAGGAATATGGCTTGCTCCTAGATCACCTGATCCCGGCGGCGGTTGCCACCATGGTGGCCTTCCAGCACCTTTGTGTGGCGTTCATGGGCGTTATGCCCTTGGCACCCCTCTTCCGGCATTTCTTCATGCCTCGCCTGAGCGAGGCTCCGGTGCTCTCCGGGCGCTAGTCATGGGTTCTCCGCCCGGAGGGTGTTGGGGAATACCCAACGGGGACCTGCCTCCAATTCCCCGCGGAGTGGAAGGACAAGTGGTGTCGATTGGAGGTTCCTGAGGTGCTACCCTCCCTGGCCAAGCCCAAGGGCACCCTCGATACCAAGGTTGCATGGATGTGTCGCGATGCTCTGGGTGAACCTCTCTTCGCGGTGGTGCGACGCATCATCTTTCTCAAGGAGCGGGACCTGACCATCCAAAGGGTGGTTTCCGACTTCCTCCGGGACCGACTGGCTCCTCTTCAGAGGCGTTCCCATCCTGCCTGGGAATACACCGGCTCAAGTGACAGTACCCGTCTTCAGGTGGGCCTCGGATCCGAGCTGGAGGATGGCACTCACTATACCATGTCCCTATGATTTTTGGGGATGAGCCCTCGAACCTGATATTCCAGGGCATCCCTACTCTGGTCGTGAGCCTCAACAAAGAGAAGGTGCTTTCGAAGCTGCCAATCTGTAATGTCTGGGGTCTTGCGGGGGTTCCCAGGCAGGACAGAATTGTTTCCCGGGGCAGGGCCCTAGAATACCGGTCGTAGGTGGAACGCGCACCCTTAGTTCCATGGGCTAGCCCCCAGGATTCAGCTCCAAGTGTCGATGCAGGGGAGCATTCCCGGGAGGCTCGTGAGGTAAAGTTTCTGTACCCATTGACCTCATGGCAAGTTCCGACGAAGCTTCGAAGCATTGTTATCACTCTTGTCCCCGTGCAGGGCGAGGCCTCGGTGGAGGAAACAAACGCCCTTTGGCTGGCGGCAAGATGGCGGTATCTGCAGATTCCGTCCTTGTTCCCCATTGCTTTTCTGATCTCCCAAAGGGCAAGAGAAGCGCCGCTTGTCAGGTACGCCTTGCTCGGAATCCCGCTTCAGGCAATAGCTTGCTGCTCGCTTATTAGCTCATCCCATCGATTGGGCTTTCAGAACGTTGGTTCTCCCTCCCAGAAAACGACCATGCATTCCCGGGTCTTCCTTTGGAGCAGCGACGGAAAGTGGTAAGTGCTCACCCAGACCCTCCGAAAGAGTCACATTCTTTTATCTGTGCACTAATCCTCTTTTCGCCCGTCTCATGTTCAGGGCCCGGAGGTTGCCCTGCATTGGGCCGGCGCATCGTGCCTCCGACACTCTTGATCTCGCCCCCGAGATGCCGAGCGCGGCTGGTTCCCCTCCCGGGAGTCGACAGTAACCTGGGCCCTCCCCGTCACAGCCTTTCATCCCAGATTCGCAAGGTGTCGATGTAGATGCAGCCCCCAGGATGGAAGTCGCGGGGGACCATCGAGGTGGATCGAAGCTGGCATGCTCTCCTTCCCAAGCGCCGCCACATGAGGGGACGCCGCAGGGCAAGGCGGATGGAAACATCTTCAAGCGGACCCCACGCGACTGATGGCAACAACTATGTTACCACATTGGGACTCCAAGTGCATAGTGTTGTAGCAAACTTCTTTTCCCCACAAGCGTGACTCGATGGTTTATATCGAACTCTCGGGGAATTGGCTAGGGGATTGCTCCTCCTTTCCTCTTCTAGCAACATACAAAACAAAATAAATTGCCTTGTGTCCCCAACTCCACCAAGTGGTTGTCAAGCACAAGGTTTCGTGTAAGTAATTGTAGATGCAATATAAATAAAGTAAATAAGATGTAATCTATACTAGGCAATAAAGTAAAAACAATAAGGTAAATGTCTTTTTGGATTTTAGATTGGATTTGCAAACGGTAAATATATTTTTGTATTTTCGGAATTAAATAGATCTCAAAATAAAAGTGCAAGCAAAGATAGTTGTTTGGTGTTTCTATGCATTAAAAATTGGACCGGGGTTCATGGGTTCACTTTACTACTCTCTCAAATAGTTGCAATGTGCTCTAAAATTCTCATAGACATCATATTGATAGAAACTTTTAAGTGTAAAATAAATATTGGTATGGGCACTACATCCTACAATAGAGATGATGCAATACATCTCTCTTATACTCCTCCAGAAAGGGAAAACTCCATGCAATCCAGATTTAATAATTAAAAGACTATAGCCTTAGGGACTTTCTGACATAGTGGTTGGATCTCAAATATGCCTCCTTTGAAATAAATCAAGACTATAATATTTTCACTAGGTGGCAAAATCACATGTATCCACTTAACCCCTAGTGAGGTAACAAAAGAAAGGTAAAAACCAAATTAGATCTCGAATTTGTTGTCACTATTCAATCACTACCCGCATGTTACTCCATCTAATGCACACTTCTCCCATATAGATATCTCTCCATACAAGTTTGATCAAAACAAGTACTTCAAGATGGGTACCACATATGCATGTACTAATACATCTCAAACCAAAAAGGATTCAAATCTCAAATATCAACTCATAGAAAATAGATCCACCACAAAGGGATTACAAATATGTCCACAATCATGATAGGCAGCTCATGTGGATCTAATACAATGAAGAACAAGCGAGAGATACATCAAGCTACTTCCACAAACCCTTAGTCCAGAGGTGGACTACTTCCTTCTCATAATGGTGGTGCTGATCTTGATCTTGGAGGGGTAGGAGATCTCTCCGGTGGCGGCTCTGGAGGAGAGTTCCCCTCCGATGGTGGCTGGTTCTGGCAGAATTTCGGTGTTTCTGATCTACGTGCCGCCTCCTTTCTGAGACGCGTCGAGGACCTTTATATATGGGTTTTTTAGGTCAAGGGAACCTTATGGAGCTTTTGGTGGACGGCTGGGAAGCTCCGAGGAGCAAAAGACTGCAGGTAGCGCACGCCACCCCTGGTCTTTCTTTCTTCGCGACTCCGTTTGCGTGATTCCAAAGCTAAGTATCGTCATATTTTGGAAAATAATAATCCTCCAAATATCCCCGGTTAATTTGAGTGCGTATAGGTCCATGAAACAAAAAAATCCACAAAACAGGGTTTTCCTGTCCTGCAGAGTTATAACCAAAATAAAGAGGATCCTTTGGAAAATCCCCAAAAACAATTAAAAACATGGATGGAAAATAATATATGATGCAAATATAGAGGAATATGTGGCAATAAACTACAAAGTTCATGTATGCATTTTACATGCATCAGCGACCTCTCCTTGTTGGACTAGGAGATTAGGGGTCGCGCGGAGTCCTTGCTACTTCATGAAGCTCAGGCGGACGCGAAGGAGCGCTCCCTGGCTGAAAGAGAGGCTGCCCTTCGCGACACTCAGTCGGCCCTTGGCTCGCCCTCCCAAGCGGCCTAAGCAGAGACGGGTCACGATCATGAGGATCAGGCGACCCTTCTCGGAGAGGAGTTATCCGACCTCCAAACCAAGATCAAGGCACAATCCCAAACGGCCGTTGAAGTGATGCAGGCGGCCTCCCGCGCGGCGAAGCAGGCCAAGAAGTTGGAAGGAGAGGTTGGCGACCTGAGGGATCGCCTCCTCTCCTCCCTCAAAACGATTCGGCAGCTCCGCCAGGAGCGCGACGCTGTCATGAAGGCACGCAACACGGCGGAGCGCGCCCTGCACCTCTCTGTAGAGGCCCGAGGCAGGGGCCTCAAATTCCTCAGTCGGCAAGCCGATCTGCTTTGGGAGATGTTTTCTCCCTTTGTACAGGACCTCCCTGTACGGAGGTTATTCTACAAAGACGATGATGTCGAAGACCTTGAAGGGTACTTGAGGCAGCTCCGCGGGACTGTCTCCGCGTTCACGCGGACTGCGTCGGGGGCGCGTGGCCTGGACAGTAAGAAGGCGCCGAAGGGTACGGCTGAGCTGATCCTCTCGCGCCTTCTCTGTCTCGGCCCGCAGTTCCCTCTGGATCGCCTACTCGATGACAGGAGCGATGGCGACCTTGCGATCGCCAAGACGGTGACAGCCCCCTTCCTGGAAGAAGTGGTCCGACATGTGATGTCGTTGCCCCAGGTGGGTGCCAACAAGCCTGTTAGCTTAATAGGTCCTGCTCCTGCAATCTTGGGCGCGTAAGGCCCCCAAGTGAATGTAAGAATAACTTGTCATTAGCATCCATGCCTTATATCAGGCTGCTATTATGTACTCGCAACTTTGACATCTTTACCAAAAAGATTGATTTCTTCCTTCCCGGGGATCGGTTATCGAGGTTTCATATACATATGTGCCCCATGTTTCGGGGAGGTTCTCGGGTACGCAACGCCCAAGACCGTAGTGTGCTGGACCGGATCCAGTCTCAACTAGGGGAAGGCCCGCCACACCTCAAACCATTCACCCTAGGACCCGGCACACCCCAGCTAAGAGGATCCTTGCTTGATGGAGAGAATCACACGTTCGCTGGGAGACCCCAAGAGAAAGGTATGATGCAATCTAGCAGCAAGTTTCCCTCAGAATGAAACCAAGGTTATCGAACCAGTAGGAGCAGCAACTCTTCAGAAGGTTGTCAACGGCGAAATATGATGCGGCGCAACACCAGGGATTCCGGCGCTGACGTGGACCTGCACACAACACAATCAAACTACTTTGCCCCAACGAAACAGTGAGGTTGTCAATCTCACCGGCTTGCTGAAAACAAAGGATTAAACGTATGGTGTGGAAAATGAGTATTAAATTGCAGAGAATGAAAAAGGAACAGTTTGCAGTTTGTGGTTGTTTAATCAGTGTAAAAGAATGGACCGGGGTCCACAGTTCACTAGTGGTGTCTCTCCATAAAAGATAACTAACATGTTGGGTGAACAAATTACAGCTGGGCAATTGACAAATAGTGAGCGCATGACAATGCATATACATGACATGATGACTACTATGATATTTAATTGGGCATTACGACATAATACATAGACCGTTATCCAACAGCATCTATGACTAATAATCCACCGCCGGGTTGTCATCCGAGTCCCCCGTTGGTATTAAGTTGCAAGCAACGGATAATTGCATTAAGTAAAGTGCGTAATGTAAACAAACACATATGCCCGTGGACATAGCATCGTTAGGTTATCCCTAGTGGCAACAGCACATCCACAACCTTAGAACTTTCTGTCACTGTCCCAGATTAAACGGAGCATGAACCCACTATCTAGCATAAATACTCTCTCTTGGAGTTACAAGCATCTACTTGGCCAAAGCATCTACGAGTAACGGAAAGCATGCAAGATCTTAAATAACATAGATAGATTGATAATCAACTTGACATAATATTCAATATTCATCGGATCCCAGCAAACACAACATGTAGCATTACAATAATATGATCTTGATCATGTAGGGCAGCTCACAAGATCTAAACATGATGGCACAAAGTGGAGAGACAACCATCTAGCTACTGCTATGGACCCGTAGTCCAAGGATGAACTACTCACGCATCACTCCGGAGGCAGGCATGGCGATGTAGAAGCCTCCGGTGACGATTCCCCTCTCCGGCAGGGTGCCGGGAAGAGGTTCTGAACCCTCCCGAGCTAGGGTTGACGGCGGCGTCTCTGGAACTTTTCGTGGATATTTGCTCAGGTACTTAGGGTTTTCGCGTCGGGGGGAATAAGTAGGCGAAAGGGCGGCGGCTGCGACCCCCGAGGGGCCCACACCACCCAGGGCGCGGCAGAGGGGGGCCCGCGCCCTGGTGGCGTGTGGCCTCCTGGTGGCCTCCTCGTTGCTCCTTTGTCCTCAGGTGTGTTCTGGTAAAATAGGGACCCCGTGTAGTTTCGTCCAATTCCGAGAATATTTCCAGACTAGCTTTTCTGGAATACAAAAACAGCAGAAAACAGGAACTGGCACTTCGGCATCTTGTTAATAGGTTAGTCCCAAAAAATGTATAAAAGTGATATAAAGTAGATGCAAAACATGTAGCAATTGGTATAAAACAAGCATGGAACATCAAAAATTATAGATACGTTTGAGACGTATCAGCATCCCCAAGCTTAGTTCCTACTCGTCCTCGAGTAGGTAAACGATAAAAACAAAATAATTTTTGAGGTGACATGCTACATCATAATCTTGATCATATAATATTGCAAGGCACATGTAAATGAATGAAGTGATCCAAGTCAATGGTCTATAATTTGCTACCAAATAGATAATGAGTAAACAATGAATCACACAAGCTAAACGTTTTCATGAATAGTACTTTCGAGACAAGCATCAAACAGTTTTGCATAAGTGTTAACTCATAAAGCAATAGTTTCTAATAAAAGGTATTTAATCAACACAAAGGAAGAATTTAGTTTCAGCATTTGCTTCAACTTTCAACATATTTATCTCATGGATATTGTCAACACAAAGTAGTATAACAAGTCCAATACATTGCATATAACGCATGTTGTAACAAAGTTGACACTAGTGTTTGCTTGTGGAAGACAGAAAGAATAGGAAAACTGACTCAACATAAAAGTAAAAGAAAGGCCCTTCGCAGAGGGAAGCAGGGATTAAATCATGTGCTAGAGCTTTTAGGTTTTTGAAAGCATATAGAGATTGCATAAAATATTTGATACTCCTCCCAACCTTGCTAACACAAGCCATGGCTAACCGAATCCTCGGGTGCCTTCCATCAATCACATACCATGGAGGAGTATCTATTTTTGAGAGGTGTTTGTTAATTGTCAACGAATGGTAGCGGGTGAGAACAGTATTCTACCTGTCAACGGACTTTTAAGAGCGGCTCCCATGAAGGACGTTATTTCTACCAGCAAGGCAGATCATCCCTCTTTCTCTTTGGTTTACACACATTCAGGTATTTCACTGTTTGTCATTGCTTACTGATGAATCAGGGCAAAAGTGTGAAGAGAATTAATTGGTTAAAGTTGTAATTAATTGGGACTGGGCACCCCGTTGCCAGCTCTTTTTGCAAGTTATTGGATAAGCGGATGTATATGCCACTAGTCCAGGTGTAAAAGTCCATCGACAAATAGAATAAAGAATAACCACACTAATTCCTCATGAGCTAGTAAACATTGACACAAAAAGGGAATAATAACATTTTGAATAATTTAAAGGTAGCACATGAAAAATTTACTTGGAGTGGCAAGGAAATACCACATATAGGTAGTTATGGTGGACACAAATGGCATGGATTTTGGCTCAAGGATTTGGATGCACGAGAAGCATTCCCTCTCAGTACAGAGTTTAGGCTAGCAAGGTTATGTAAGCAAACAAGAATATCAACCCGTACACCAAGTTTTATATGACAAACATATTGCAAACGTTATAAGACTTCATACCGTCTTCCTTGTTAACCAAACCCTGTTATTAGAAAATATCTAGACCTTAGAGATACCACCGATGCAAACCAAATTTTCAACAAGCTTTACGGTAGTTCTTCACTAATAGGCTTAACTCATGTGATGCACAATTTAATCATGATCTACTTGTTAACTCAAAACAATTGACAAGCATCAAGTTATCCATTTTAGTGATCTACAAGATTAAGCAAGTTTTTCCTTATACCAATTACCACATGCAACATTTTCTGAACCAACCAAACACCAATCAATTTATTTCATCAACTCTCCAAACAAATATAAGTGAAGCAAGAGAGTACTTTCTACAAAAGAAAGCTAATAGCTCTGACAAGAGATACATGAAAACAAGAGCTAAAAGCTGAACAGCGCTAGATATGAATACTCAACAAATATAAGTGAAGAATAGGAGTATTCTCATGAAAAAGCGGAGCGTGTCTCTCTCCCAATCAAGAATGCTAGGGTCCAGTCAAGCTTTATTGAAAATAAAAGTGCAATACTGAAAATAAAAGCACACAGACGCTCCAAGAAAAGCACATATGATGTGAAAGAATTAAAATATAGTTTCACTAGAGATGACCTGATAATTTTGACGATGAAGAAGGGGATGCCTTGGGCATCCCCAAGCTTAGACGCTTGAGTCTTCTTGAAATATGCTGGGGAGATCCATGGGAGCCTCCCCAAGCTTAAGCTCTTCACTCTTCTTGATCCTATTATATCATCCTTCTCTCTTGACCCTTGAAAACTTCCGTCACACCAAACTCAAAGTAGATCTCATTAGAGGGTTAGTGCATAATCAAAAATTCACATGTTCTATAAAGACGCAATATGATTTGTTACTTTAAACATTAGCTACAGCCACTGATGTTATGTGAAGCTCTTCCACCCAAAAAAGAATTTCACTCAACACTAGTAAAAGAGAGAATGCAAAATAAAAAGGCATAATCTGTCTAAAACAGAACAGTCCGCAAAGACGAATTTTTTCGAGGCACTTACGACGCTCAGATCGAAAACTTGAACTAATGAAAGTTTCAGACATTCATAAAGATTACGCACAAAAATTTCAGATTTAATTAACAATCTGGTGATTTTAGGAATTTCGTACAGTGAACAGCAAAAATCTGTTTCTGCGCAGCAATCAAAATTAAGCATCATCTTAACATTAGAGGCTACTCTTGGCACAACAATGCGAGAAAATAAAGATACAAAGGAGTTGCTACAGAAGTAAACAAACTCCTTGACTCAATAAAAGAAAAATTGCAGAAAAAAAATGGGTTGCCTCCCATAAGCGCTTTTCTTTAACGCCTTTTAGCTAGGCACAAAGCATGCATCAAGTATTACCAAGTGAAGAAGCATCAAAGAGAGGTCGGAAGTTTTCTCAACAATGCATTTATCTTATCTATGTAGGTTTCGGAATTCCCTTTCTCAATACCTCTAGGCTCATCATATTCATCAAATGGGTTTTCAGGAACAATCCAATCAAAATTCTTTTCTAGTGCCTCCTGCATTCCTATAAGCTTAAAAGGTATTGGTATTTTAACTTCCCCCTCACATTAGTTTCTTAGTGTACTTAAGCCTCTCTTTTTCAAGTTTTTCAAGTGTATTAACAACGTCAATACAATACCAAGCATCTTGTATTTAATAAAAACTTTTCTAGCTTCCCTAGCAACATCACCAAATTCTTTAAGTAGGGTTTCTAAAACAAAATCTTTCTTTTCACCATCTTCCGTATCATGAGTTTTAGAAACATGTGCTGCATTATGGGACTAAGATTGACAAACCGAGCTTCCAACATGTGAACTAGAGAAGCTGTAGCAATTTCATAATTTGGAGCAAGTTCTACCAAGGATCTATCTTCAAAATCTTAACCATACTAACATGATTAAGAATTCCTCAATGTTATCTCTTCCAATGATAGACCCACTACCCACAGATATTTCTTTTAAAGTATACTTAGGGAGAAGCATGATGAAATAAAAAAACAAACAGAAAATAAACTAGATGCAAGTAACTAATTTTTTTGTGTTTTTGATAATTGAAAGCAAACAAGATAAAATAAAATAAACTAAGCAAGACAAAAACAAAGTAAAGAGATTGGAAGCGTGAAACTCCCCTTGCAGAAGACTGCTGTCTCCCCGGCAACGGCGCCAGAAAAAATGCTTGATGCGTGAATCACACGTTCGTTGGGAGACCCCAAGAGGAAGGTATGATGCATCAGCAGCAAGTTTTCCTCAGAAAGAAACCAAGGTTATCGAACCAGTAGGAGCAGCAACTCTTCAGAAGGTTGTCAACGGCGAAATATGATGCGGCGCAGCACCAGGGATCGGCGTGACGTGGAACTGCACACAACACAATCAAACTACTTTGCCCCAACGAAACAGTGAGGTTGTCAATCTCACCGGCTTGCTGAAAACAAAGGATTAAACGTATGGTGTGGAAAATGAGTATTAAATTGCAGAGAATGAAAAAGGAACAGTTTGCAGTTTGTGGTTGTTTAATCAGTGTAAAAGAATGGACCGGGGTCCACAGTTCACTAGTGGTGTCTCTCCATAAAAGATAACTAACATGTTGGGTGAACAAATTACAGCTGGGCAATTGACAAATAGTGAGCGCATGACAATGCATATATATGACATGATGATTACTATGATATTTAATTGGGCATTACGACATAATACATAGACCATTATCCAACACGTCTATGACTAATAATCCACCGCCGGGTTGTCATCTGCGTCCCCGTTGGTATTAAGTTGCAAGCAACGGATAATCGCATTAAGTAAAGTGCGTAATGTAAACAAGTTATGTCAAATTTACTTAAACAAACAATTTGAAAATTTGAACATATTTAAATTTGTCAAAACATGAAACTAACTATACCGAAAGTTTCTACAAGTCAGAAGCTTTCCAAAAATATAAAGTTTGCAAAATTTGGCTGAGCCAATAAAAAATAATTATAGATCTAAGGTCCAGGGACTTTTATGCAAACTGCCGATCTTTTCCATGCTGGCGCTGACGAGGCGTGACGTGGCGCTGACTGTGCTGCTGACGAGGATGCTGAGCTGGTTAAGTGAATCGATCTGGATCGTCAGATCCAGATCTGACGGCTGACATCGAACCGTACCGGTTCGTTTTAAAGTTCTAATCCTGGGCGTTCAAAACTGATCGGACGGCTCATATTGCTTTGACCAGACAGGGGCGGCGCTAGGGTTGCGACGCGGTGGCCGACGGCGGCGACGCGCACGGCATCGTGCGTTCCGGCAAATCTGTGGGGTTTTGGGAGGAACGGATCATACCGTGACGAAACAGGGGACGAGGCGGTCACCGTGGCGAGGCAGCGGACTCTAGAGTGCACTGCTCCTCCTCCGATTGCTCGCCGGAGAAGCTCCAGCGGGCGGTGGTCGTCGGACGAGGACGGACGCGAGGAACTGGGGCACTAGAAAAATCCAAACCATGTCAGGAAGATGCGCAAGACAAAATAAGGAGAAAGGGAGAGAAAATAGGGCTCGAGGTCGTCGTCCTTCACCAGAAAGGGAGGATTTCGCCGGCGGCAATGGCGGAGCTCCGGGGAAGCGCACGAGCAGCCTGGGGGCGTATTTGCTAGGGTTTTGGGGGGAAACGAAGGAGGGGGCAGTGGGGCTTTATATGGGGCCAGAGGGAAGGGATAAACACGTCTACAACCGTCGAATTTGATCCGGGATTGGAGATAGGTTTCGGGGTCGGATTTTTCGGCCGGAGGTTGAAGAAGGCCTCGGCTGACGGGTGGGGTCCGGCTGGCAGCGAGAGAGGAGGAGAGAGGCCAGGGTTGGGCTGCTGTTGGGCTGTTGCGCGCGTGAGAAGAGATGTGCTCGGCCCAGTTAGCCCTTTCCCATTTTTTTTTGTACTCTTTTCCTTTTCTGTTTTCTGGTTTTCTAAATAACTTTTAAAATATAAATCCAAAAGGATTCAAATCAATTCCTAAAATTTTGTAAAAAGAAACCTGTCAAAATAGATATTCAGAAACACTTTTCCACAAATTTTAGAAATTAATCTTTAAATTAAGTTTAAAACAATTTGACACTTAATGTCAAATTTAAAATATGTTTTAAAACAAAACAAATGTGGCTTAAATAAAATTAAGTACCACAATTGTAAACATTTGAAAATACTTATTTACCATAAATACAATCAAAACACAACACATAAAACCAAATAGGTAAAAATAATATAAATAGCATAATTGCTATTTTATTTTTAACATTTTCTCAAATAGGTTTTCAAGTGGAACTAATATTCCAACCTTTGAAATTTTTAAATGCAAATAATGCAAGAATATGATGAATGCATGCATGAATTTTCTTTTCAAATCAACATACATATAGTTTTCAAAAAGTTTTTAATTTTTCTGATTTTTCAAATTTTTGAAAAACTTGGGATGTTACAAGCGGACTCGGTTACAAATTTTTCATCAGGTTGGATACACTAGGGAACTTAACGCAGCAATGCCGCGCCCGTGTGGTAAATAAAATTTAAATTTTGGTAATGTGCGCATTTAGAAATTGTGTAGGTTTGGAAATTTTTGAAGTTTGGAAAAGTTTGCGTTCTGTAATTGTTTAGTTTTTGAAAATTGTTCAAGTTGGGGTGTTTTATAGATTTGATTTCTGTTTACTTTTGCGAGGTGGTCAGATTTGGAAGATATTTAAAAGTTTAAAATATCTAAAATTGAAAATTAATCATACGCCATAAATAGTCAGCATTTTTTTTTTGTTTATTCAATATATTTTTTCATATTTTGTTGATGGCTATAGTTTAAATTACTGATTTTGCAGCATTTAGTAGATTCGAGCATTCGTGAATTCAATATAACTAAGTAGGATTTATTTTTTAGAAAGCATTTAGGTATGTTCAATATTTTTTTCTCATTGACTATGAATTAGTTATGAATTGTTTGAAAATTAATGTAAAATTCTGCGGTGTTACTATTATTCTCCGTTGGTATTTTCCGTTGGTGAATTAGTTTATATGGGAAATAAATTGAGAAAATAATGTTGTAGTGCAATATAGATCGTGCTGATAAAAATAATGTTAATAAAATTAGTTTTAGAAAAGTTATGCGGTGAAGAAACGTATGTTTTATTCTGGGGAGACATTATGTACAGTAGTGATTTTTTCAAAACATTCACTTAATTAAAATCTTCAAATATGTTTGAATTAGGACATAAGTAGTTATTATTCTAGAGTCGACAAAAAATGAAACCGATTACGGGAATGAAACCTACTCGTCGGCGCGAAAATTTTTCGTTATATATTTTCTGGAATTTTTGAAAAAAAAAGTAGTGCAATATAGATCGTGCTGATAAAAATAATGTTAATAAAATTAGTTTTGGAAAAGTTATGCGGTGAAGAAAGGCGTGTTTTATTCTGGGGGGGACATTATGTACAGTAGTGATTTTCTCAAAATATTCACTGAATTAAAATCTTCAAATATGTTTGAATTAGGACGTAAGTAGTTATTATTTTAGAGTCGACCAAAAATCGAAACCGATTACGGGAATGGAACCTACTCGTCGGCGCGTAGTGATTTTCTCAAAATATTCACTGAATTAAAATCTTCAAATATGTTTGAATTAGGACGTAAGTAGTTATTATTCTAGAGTCGACCAAAAATCGAAACCGATTACGGGAATGAAACCTACTCGTCGGCGCGAAATTTTTTCATGTATATATTTTCTGGAAGTTTCGCAAAAAAAAAAAAAAAAGGGTCTACAGTGGGCGCATGGGTGCAGGACGCAGCCGTCGCCGAGGTGGCTGAACCCGGCCGGGGCGCGCGGCCGGAGGATCCCGCCGCCGGGGCATGGGTGGAGGCTGCCGCCGTCGCCGAGGTGGCCGAGCTCGGCTGGGGCGCGCGGCCGGAGGATCCCGCCGTCAGGGCACGGTCCGGGCGTGTGGGTGCCTCCGAGGTGGCCGAGCCCGGCCGTGGCGTGCTCCCGGAGGATCCTGCCGCCGGGGGCCGCCGTGGCCACCCTGGCCAAAGCGGGAAGCGCATCCACCTGGGGCAACGCCGATCTGCTACCCTTCCTAGCTCGCCTACAATTTCTTGAAGCTGAATCAAGCACTGGATCAAGAAAATTCCCAAGCACACGCTGTGCAAGACGAGATCTGGAGGACATACATCCACTTCCAGCACGGCGTCCTCCGCGTCAGAGCTCTCTCCGGCAAGAGACCGGAACCGCGAGCCACAGCCCGACGCAACCTCCCACGACGCCTTAGCAGCCTGCACCTTCTCGCCGGCGGGACGGCGTCGCCAACGGAATCTGCAGTTCTGCACCTTTTCGCCGGCGGGGCGGGCGTCGCCAAGGGAATCGCCTTGGAGAGCGGTTCTGAAATGGTGACAGCAGTAGACCAAGAAAGGTTTCTGGCTTGCAGCTGGTTGTTGGTGTCACCAGCTTAAGGAAGTTCCTACACCGCCGACTTTTGACGATAATAAATCAGGCAAGACTCTGACAGATCACAGTAACACTGATGATTTTATGGTTTGAGGTGAAAACAACACCCTCACCGGCATTTTTGCTATAATTCAGCAAGTCCGTACTGACACGCATCAATTTATGGTAGTAGTACAAAGTTTCATATACAAAGCAGATTCAGAATATAGTAATAAGAATACAAGTAAAAGATTTTGATTCTACAGCCGAACTGGCTTTGTATTCCTACGCGATATGCTTTTTGTTAACCAAATCTACCAGCTCTTTGAATTCACATGGTGTATGCTGTGCTTGAACATACTCAATAATCTGCAAATCAAGACAGACAGCTTGCTGTTATATATGGCTGAAGGAATACGCACCTGTCAACCATTTGAGCAAAACAGCATCCAAAAGAAAAAAATTGTCAACCTCTCAGAAAAAATAGATCCAAGTTCAGACACAAAGACATAAGACAGTCACAGCAATTGCCCAAGAAAGCAACCCATTTGAGCTTGAGCAGAACAAAAGTCGAATTCGTGTTAATGGAGGTTTGCCACCGAAAGCCACACCTTAGAAAGGACTAACACGTCAAAATATTTGGATCAGAAGAACAGTAACAACTAAAGACCAGCTTTCCAACAAGGCCTCTACTCTGATTTTCCCAAAGGGGAGAAAGTGTAATGAACTAATGATAATGCAGGATTCAGTTCCATCACCAAGAATTCATCCCTTTCAAACATGAAATATTTTTTGGGTGAACTGGCCAGGGTTGCCATGAACAGGTTTAACCACAACATTGAGATACTTGTTGCGAAATGGAAGTTTATCCCGCGAAGTTTACTTAGTATTGTAACGGAAGTTCAAAAAGTTAGGGAGTTCATTAACCCAGAAGTTAACTAACCCGATTTTTGTTGTTGTGTGGCTGTGAAGTTCACTTTTTTGTTGGCAAAAAATTCAATTCGCGTGGAGTCGTGGATTTCATGTTTTGCCATTTTTTCCTCAAATTATCCACGTGGAAATAAAATGTTCACAATTGTTAGAAGTTCACTTTCTTAAAAATTTGAAGTTCAAAGTATATAATTTGAAAGTCCAGTACGAATAAATAACATGAAAACAAAGAAAATGCTATAAAATACAGCAGTTCGTATTTTTAAAACAGCTCTTAAACTGTTCAGGTCACTTACGGGGTCGACCAAGGCCAGGAGCCCAGAATCAGGACCGTATTCTCACGCTCGAGTTCCCTGAACCAATAGTTTCAGTCTGCCTGTTTTATTCTCTCATGTACCTTTACTAATGAACTTGCTTGACGATCAGAATAAGGATGCACTATGTATATTTTGTGAGTTGGGCTGAACAACAGTTGCAGTTCATTCACTGTACTGAATGTTCAGTATAGGATATTCATATCTTTTTAAAATTTCAACATGGAGCAAGCTGAACAATAGTTGTTTTTTCAAATGTAAGTGTTGTTACTAATAATTATTCTACAATAGGAGCTGAGTAATAATTTAAAATCAAGTAAAAAATTGTTCTAGATTATTTAAAAAATGATAAAGCCCGTAGCAACGCACGGGCACGTTTGCTAGTATATATATATATAGTATAGTATTGTGTTAAGTGTCTCCCGGGGACACATCTTCGTCGGCCCGTCTTTGCGAGGGCCTAGCTGGCAGGTGGCGCCCCGGAGGGTCTGGCCCATTCTTCCAGGGTTGCTACAGAGGGTGTAATAACTCCGTCCGGCCGGGCAGAGGCAGCGAAGGGGACAGCAGTAGCTCATAGCGCTCGCAGTCCTTCCAGTAGGGCGCTCTTCCTTCCTGGGCTCGCGGCAAAGGGCTACCGTTGTGCCAATGCTCGATGCGAGCCGGGCTGGGACCCTCCTCCGGGTCTTCATACATCGGCGAGTGCTGCCGCTCGCGGCGATGGAGCGACCGCGAGCGCTGCGACCAGATTTCCAAGTCCTGGAGAGTTGCCAAGGATGCCTGTCGAACCTACTCACAGTGGGCGCCGCCCGGGCGTTCGGGGGGGCACATGCTTGTCTCGGGGGTCAGATAAGGCTTCCCGGGAGGAAACCGAATCAGTCCCTGAGGTAGTTGAGTCCGGCTGTGGACTACGTCGTAGCAGACGGACACCTTCAGCGCCAGGCCCCGGGCCCTTAATAGGAGGAGGAGACTGGCGTCAGCTCCCTTTGTCTCGAGTAGAGCGGGGGTCCGGCTCAAATGGCATGAGGAGATTCACGTGAGCGTCTTTGCTTCGGTAGATGGGTGCCATTGTGGGGTGCGCCCTACGCCCGTTGCGCAGGGAGTCGCGCTGAATCCCTCGCACCGAGCCTCCGGGCGTGGCCGCTGATCCTCCGCGCGATACCTTGGGTGCATGCACGGAAGCTCTGATGGAGTCGAGTCGGGCTCGATGGCTTGGCGGGCATAGGCGGCGAGCTCGGCCAATCGCGCCATCCAATCATCACGCCAAGCGACGGAGGCGGTCGGCAGGAACTCGAGCAGGGCGAACATGGCCGCCAATGCTTCCGCCACCGACGATACTCCCCTGGGCGGTGGCATTGCTGGTGTAGAGCCTACCCTCGGGTTGTTGATAAGTTCTTGCCACCTCTCGCGTCTCCTTTGCGGGTCGAGCCGCGCGCGTGGCCACGGGAGCCCTCCTGGCTCCGGGCCCGCGGCGCGCTCCCTTGTTTGCTCTGGAGGGCTCCCTCGGGAGCTACCCTCGTTTGCTCGCGGGAGGCCTGGCGCCCATGCCTTGGTGCTTGCCGCAAGTGGCCTGGCCGATGGCGCCTCCGCCGACCGCTGTGGCCTAGTCTCCATGGGAGGGATTTTCATCGGGATCTCCCCGATCCTCCCATGGTGTCACCGATTCTTACAACGCCGGTGTTGAGGTAGACGGCGCGAGTGAAACACAAGAGCGGCTTCACCCCCTACCTGGCACGCCAAATGTCGAGTGGTGAAACTCGGAAACCAGGGGTAGTGCATATCCCCTTTTAGAGATTCTGTGAAGGGGTGACGAGCGGACGTTCTTGCGTTGTTGTTCAGCTTGGTGAAGCGAACCTGGGAAGATCTTGAGTGCGTGGATCTCACCGATCTCCCGGGGAAGATAGACTCAAACACATGATATACCTAGGTTCAGGCCGCCCGAAGGATAACAACCCTACTCCTGCTTGTCTGTTCTTCCTTATCATCTTGGATACATATTACAAGGGTTTGAGTAGGGGGGGGGGCTCCTTGCCGGGAAATCCCACCAAGGCAGGGAGAACCTTCCCGGGTAGATCTAGTCCTACCTCCTACTGCTGAAGTGCTCACCCTCTCATCGTGGAAGCACCTCCTAGGCTACAATGAGGAAGGAGAAGGAGGATTCATGCTCCTTGTCCTTTCTTGGCTATTCCTTCTAGGGTTTCCCCTCTCTTAGGGTTCCTCTCTTTCTTCTGGGGGGATCCGATCTTCTTTACCCCCAGACCATGGTCCTCATTTTATAGCTCAAGGGGATACCACAGTGGCCTAGGATTCTTATCTTCTGGTACCAACCCGACCGCCTCGCGCTGGGACCCTTACCGTGGCGTCCTTGCGACATCTTTCCTCTTCGAGCTCCTCTTCTCTCCTATCTTTGTCTGCAACACTCCCACTTTAAGCACCAATAGACACTACAAGAAATGTTATGGTCAGCGACATTTTCCCGGTGACGCCAAATTTTTCGTCGCACCAAACGTCATGAATCGGTGACGTTTTGAACCTTTTCGTCGCGGGACCGTCCGAGGGCCGAAAGCCCGGTTCAGCGTGACGTTTTTGCGTTTCGTCACGTCTGTTTCGTCGCCATTTTCGTCGTAGGCCCTGAAGCCCGGTTGGCCAGTTCGTCCCACTCTGTAAACGTCAAGGATTTTGTCGGGAGCTCCTTTGTGTCGCCTTAAGGCGATGGATCTGACGAGCGTCGCCTCAAGGAAGACCTTCATGGGCTCGGCCCAATTTTTCGCGCGCCTTCGACTGTTTCAACGACGACGACGACCACGCCGAGGCCTTCGCCGCCGCCTCCGACGACGAGGAGGCGCCGCTGCCCCCGCACCTCCGCGCCCTCGCCGACGCCGCCCAGACCGGCAACGCCAACTCCTCCTCTCCCGATCCCATCTCCGTCGCCGGTCGATTCGGCCGTCTCCGGCGAGCCATCGCGCCGCGGACCACCGCCTGACGCCATCTCCGTATCCTCTCTCTCGATTCCATGGCGTGGAGGTGCACATCCGGTGCCCCACGACGAACCCTAGCTAGCCGCCCAAGATCCCGGCGCCGCCTCAGTTCCCAGCAAACACGACGACGTGCGACTCTGTGGTGAGCTCCTCTGTTCTCTGGCTCTGTTGTGCTCTTTGATATACTGATATCACATCAATTGAGCGATGGTGGTCCTCACAATCACTTGGTTCTTCAGATTTTCTTGTGTGGTTATTCACTCCTTGGTTGTAGTCAATCCATTTTAATTTGGGTGGATTGGGGATTTGAATTTCAAACAAATTTCAAATCCAAACAAAAAATCAAATCCAAACAATTTTAAATCTAAACAATTTTCGAATCCAAACAAAAATTTAAATCCAGAGAAAAATCAAATCTGAACAATTTTCGAATAGATTTAGAAGTGAACAGAAAAAGGTTTATAAACGAAAGTTATTTTTGAACGATTTTAAAAGTGAACGAAAATTATTTTGAACAAAAATTATTTTGAACGATTTTAAAAGTGAACGAAAATTATTTTGAACAATTTTAAAAGTGAACGAAAATTATTTTGGAATGATTTTAAAATTAAACATAAAAGGCTAGTAAACGGAAACTTTTTGAACGATTTTAAAAAATGAACAAAAATGGGGGTGAACGGAAACTATTTTTGAACGATTTTAAAAGTGAACAGAAAAAGCGATGGAACAGAAACAATTTTTGAACGATTTTAATAGTGAACAGAAAATGGGGATGACCGAAAACTATTTTTGCATGATCTTTAAAAAACAGAAAATGGGGGTGAAAAACAAAAGGAGAAAAGACAAAAGAAAACGTAAAAAGCAAAACAAAAACAAAAACAAAAAATAAAAAAGTTAAAAAGATGAAAAGAAAAGAAAAGAAATAGGAAAAGAGAAATTACAAGAACGAAAATAAAAATAAAAAAGGACGGTGAACGGAAAATAATTTTGAACGTATTTGAAAAGTGAACACAAAAAGCTGGTGAAAACGGAAAATAATTTTGAACGTTTTTTGAAAAGTGAACACAAAAAAGCCGGTAAAAACGGAATCTATTTTTGAACGATTTTGGAAAGTGAACAGAAAATGCCGTGTGAACAAAAACTATTTTTAAACAATTTTGAAGCGTGAACAGAAAATGCTAGTGAACCGAAGCTTTTTTGAACGATTTACAAAAATATGAACAGAAAAGGCCGGTGAATGAAAACTAATTTTTAACGATTTTGAAAAAAAGTGAACAGTGAACGGAAACTAATTTTGAAGATTGAACAGAAAAAAGGCCAATGAACGAAAACTAGTTCTGAACGATTTTGAACAGTGAACCGAAAAGGCTGGTGAACAAAAATATTTTTGAACGATTTTGAAAAAGTGAACAAAAAAGGCCGGTGAACGCAAACTAATTTTGAACAATTTAGGAAAAAGTGAACAAAAAAAGACAGGTGAACGGAAAATAATTTTGAACGTTTTTAAAAAGTGAACACAAAAAAGCCGATGAAAACAAAAACTATTTTTAAACGATTTTGGTAAGTGAATAGAAAAGGTCGGTGAACAAACATGAACAAAATTTGAATTTAACAATTTCGAATATGAACAAATTTTAAATCTGAACAAGTTGCATATATGAAAATTTTGAAAAATCTTAAAAATATTTCTATTCTAAACATTTTTTAAGTTTGAATTTTTGTTCAAAATCATAAAAAGTGAAAACAAAAGAGAAAAGAAAGTAACATGAACAAATTAAAAGAATTAGGAAAAGAAAAGAAACATGAAAAAAAATTAAAAGAACGAAAATAAAAATAAAAAAGTAAATGAAAACAGAAAAGAAAACGAAAATAAAAAAGAAAAGAAAATGAAAATCGTTCAAAAATAAAAAATAAAATAAAACGAAAACAGAAAAAGAAAACGTAAATGTAAAAAGAAAATAAACAGAAAAGAAAAACAAAAACAGGAAAAAGAAAAAAGAAAAAAAGAAAAAGAAAAATGGAAACAGAAAAATGGAAACAGAAACAGAAAAAGAAAAAGAAAAAGAAAAAGAAACAAAGGAAAAGAAAAAGAAACAAAGAAAAAGTGGGGAGGAAGGAAAAAGGAAAGCAGCGTCTATGTACATCCGAGAACTCTGGAGACTGTGCAAAGAAAAAGGAGCCTGTCGCTGTCTAAAGTGGGCCCGGCCGATAAACTAGATCCTTCAGGCGACGCAAGCTCCACGCATCGCCAGCGGGCGATGCATAGCATTTGCCGCCGATTTTGTCACGCCGATTTCGTCCCACGTAGATTCGTCGCACATTTCGTCGCGGCCCAGTTCGTCCCAGGAATGAACGTCGCAGATATCGTCACGGGCCGTCTGGACTTTTTTTTCGAACGCCCGGGCCATCCGTGCGTGGACCCCACCTGTCAACCGATGTGCATGCCTCCGTCTAATGGCTGGTTCTGGCGGCTTATTTCTTCCCAACGTCGATTTGTCGCGGATTTCTTCACGCGTACATGTTTGACCATTGTTTTTTCCAGGGAACGCGCCTGGACCCCGCCTGTCAGCTCGGTTTGCCAGTTTCACGGTGAGTTTAGTTCGGCAGAGAGAAATGAATAAATTGCCTAAAAAACTTAAGCGGGACAGAACCAACGACCTCAAACAGAGTTGATCCAACCGCTATAGCAGACAGTAATTACTGTTATGAATGCCAACAAAACTTATTTTTATCACAGCGAAAGAGATAAAAATGTAGGAAATACAGCAACAATATGCACAGCAGATTGGCAAGCACACAAGTACTTAATAACCAGGTTCACACACAAAGACCAACGTAAGTACAACAGAGACCAACAGGTTCCTTGACAAGAGCACCTCAGTTCAGGCAAGCAAGATGAACCATCAAATCTTGGTTCATCACATCTTTCATGAAGGTGAAGATGCACAGATCCCCCACCTTGATTCCTGCTTTGTCGACAATCCCTGGCCAGTGGCTTGTCATCTTGGCAATATCTTTCTTGCCGCGTATGTGGCGTCTTCATAATGTGCGGAAGCAATACAAAACAGGCAAATCGTTTTTTTGTGTGTACTGACAGGTGGGCCTCGGTTTTGAGTAATTTATACTACTCCGATAGGCCTACGATAGCAATATAGCACTGCAAAAAGAAGTGAAGTGAAGGGTGGAAGAAGAGTGTCGTGACATGTAGCTGTGCCAGAGGTGGAGGGGTGAGAAGATCTTCCGGCCGGATTCACCGCGTCCGCACTCCTCAACACTGACCGGGGCCTGGTAATACCCATGCTGAGGAGGCCCACGTGTAAGCGGTGACAATTCAGGGGCCTGGTAATGAATCGCCTCAGGTACTGGACAAAAAAGGTTGAACTCTAGTGGCATGCCTTGAACTCTATTTTTTACCAGAAGCCCTCAGCTCTTAGTGTTACTGATGACATATTGTCAAGTCACTGGGTACATCTGATCTCAGCAGAAGAGACCAGTTGTTCAAATACCGCCATTAGATGGACATGCTGAACTGTCTAGCTTATCAAAATTATTTACACTAATTCATTGTGATCATGGACATATGATGGGCTCATAGTTCTGGTTTGTACATAATAGGCATACTTTCTAGAACTGAACGACCTAGATAGTCAGTAGAAGATCAAAGTTAATAAAATTCATACAGCACAGCCTCAAACAAGGGATCATACACCATATAATTAATTGATACTTTTCTTCGTTCTATCTATTATTTTTACTAGTTCTATCTATTATTTTTACTACGCACAGCATAAAAACAGTACTTTTTGAGTATTTGACCAGTAACATGTAGTTTGACCAGAATGGTTAGGGCTGTTTTAGGACCACCAAACGTACCCCTTAAGAGCTAAGCTGTTATTTAATCTAAGCCGTACATTGACAAGGGTAAATTGTGTGTTCCACTTATAGTAAGTTTACTTTTTTAAAGATAAAGTTAGTAAGTTTACTGAGTTCACTCAAAGGGAAATATCTTCTTTGATGTAATCATGTAATTACTCCTTAAGGTATCAAGATTTACTCAACTGATGACTGCTATGTATAGCAGATTGCATAATAACAAGTACAATTGGCCATATGTGCGTGTTATTGATGTACATAATGATGTTTCGTGTTCTTATTTTGACAGTAAACTGTAGGCCAGAGCCCTGTCAGTGAAATCAATTAGAGCAAAAAACATGAACTATACAAAGGAGCAGAACAAGAATTTAGAGGAGAAAAAACACTCGTGACAAGGAAAAGTACATATATTTACAAAGCACCTGAGATAAATGGTACTTAGGGAAAACGTGCATTAGCCCACTGAATTAAGCTATGCAGGGAACAGTGTTTTAGACTTTCCTTAAATCTGAAAGCCTGGAACTGAAAGTAAAATTGGCAAGTGGCTTGCAGAAGTCCCCCCCCCCCCCCCCCCCCCCTATAATGACCTGTGGTGGGTCCTGCACAGGTTGCCAGTGTGCACAGAATTGGAAATGGAAGAAGGCACAATGTCAAGCTTCAGGAGCGTCAGCCGTACGATGATGCAGGATGTGCAGCTAACACACATTTGATTTTGGTGGACTAATCACACCTGTTGAGGCAGTCTTGTAGCATAAGACCAGCAAAGGCTTTTTTAGCTTGGGAGAACCTCTACAAATCCATATCCATTGGAGCCTTGGAGGTGATAGGAATGTCACTTTCATGAAGGTTCAACTGTAGTATTGGCGTTTCAACACATGTCCAACTGTCGTTGGTGCTGTCATCAAGATGTGTGCTTTCAAGGTTCCAGATTGTGAAAATCATTTATATGCCGATAGGCAGATGGAAGAGATCCTTGCTGTAGAACTTGAGAACAAAGTTGAGCATGAAAGCTTCAGTCGAAATGTGATGTAAGTAATACCCAGACCACCTGTATCCTTCAGTTTGCAGACCATTGTCCAAGCCACAAGAGATATGCAGCAGCCCGTGGTTTTTGGATTTGCCCCCAGAAACAGTGGCGGTGAGCACGATCTTTCTTTTACACCTTCCATACGCTGGAGTGAACCCATGTTATTTCCGACAGATACGACAACTTGGATTTACCTCCGTGGGAGAGGAAGCTGGAGCATGAAACAAGGCAGAGCCCAATGTGGTACATCAATCGTGATGAGTCACAAATTTGAGAACAAGATAGGTAATGTCAAAGGATCCACCTTATAAGAAAAGCGCCCAGCAAGTGACTCCTTGCAGTCATAGTTAACATTGGTCAAAAGAATACATGACTTGTGATATTTCACCCTTAGATCTGTGGATTGGCCAAACGTTTCAAGTAGCCCTTTCCACAAAGCAATTATTGGGAAAAAACATACATGATGAGAAGATAAAAGGGAAGCTGATTATGCATTGGATAAGGTCGGCCGCAATAACGAAAAGAGAGTGGGTGTGGGGACTAAGTCTCAATTAAGCACCAGCAACAAGAAGCGGAAGGATTTCTGGTTCAGATTCTAGTGTATTTGAGTTTAGAAGAGATGTGCATTTATTAACCTTAAAGTAGTGTAACTTAACAAATTAGATTCAGGCAAGAATTGAGGGTGACAAAAATTGTAACGTGAATTTCAGAACTATGATAGATTCAGTTATTTGTTATGTTCTAAAACTCAAATTTTTAGTGTGTATGTCCGAGATAAATTATAGAGATAATGAAATGCATTAAATATAGCAAGTAAGATTGCTACGGTTTATTTCTCACTAGCCTCTTCATGGTTATGCTTTTTTTAAATATGAAACATAACATGGTATTGCCTACTTATTTACTATCCTCTTAACGGTTATGATGAACTAGATGAATGTAGCCTCCTGGATCACGTAGAGTGTCCATAACTATCTGGAAGCATCTTAAAAACATCTAGAGGCTAAGCTCTGATTATTAGTTTCAGTTAAGTAACAAACAAATATATGTTGAGAAATATACAAGCAGCTCACCTACGAGGCTTAGACTAATATATTTGTACAATAACTACAAGCAAGCACTAGGAATTATAAAGATCTCAAATGAACAGCCATGTGAAATGGCAATGGCTATGAAGGAAGTTTGAAGCCAAATGCTATCATTCACTTGCATAGAGGAGACAACATGCGAATCTCACTCGCTCTCCATAGGTCCATAGCCACAAAATATCAAATGCAACGTAGCAAATAGTATATGTTAACGAGAAAATGTCAATGAAGCAAAGAAAAGGGAAAATGTCTAATTCAGCCACTACTTAAAGGAAAAATTACCTGCTCAATCAGTACATCCCGATAGCATATATATCTGACCAACCATCTTATGTATTGTGCAAAAGTTCAGCTCCATCATTTCCATCATCAATGCCCATGCCTACAAGCAGAGTCGAGGAACTAATGACATTCCAACGAAAAGTCAAGTAGATACGAGTAGGCATTTTTTTTCCGGAAAGGCATCAAGTAGATTCGAGTAGGCATCAATGAGATATTTAGGTAAACTCAAATCTGTAATTCGAGGAGAGCAAATCAAGTTTGACACAACACTAGGAGTAGACAAACAAAACCCAATCTATTATCAAATGACGATAATATTTTCAAAACAGTACATACTCTCTCGTGTAGTGACCCAGCACACCACTGCATGTTGTAGTGTACAAGTCGTTGACATAATACTCACGGAAGGACCAATCCGTAAATATTACATCCTTCAGAGTAGTACAACAGAAACATAGTCGGTCCAAGGTAACACTATAGGATTACAACACTACTCAATACAAAATCTCGAGAACCTCCTTTACAAACAGAAGAAGGTCTCGTGCAAATAAAACTCCCGAAAGACTCAAGTCGAAGCACTAAGCTGGATACCAGCTCTACTTCTAACTCCTAATACACTACTGTTGTTGTCACAGCCCTAATCTATCCATCTGGAATATCTTTGTCTGGAGTTGTGCTCCTCCTTCCAAATAATCATTGTTTTCTCCATAGACATTGTTGTCGTCACTCGTCCGTTGGCAAAGTAGAGGTTGATTCCTTCAGGCTCCACCAGGTTGATTTGATTCCTTGTGGAAGATCTCACCAATATTGCTATGGATTCCTGTCCTTCCTTTGCTGTCTCCAGTAATCTAAGCAGGGGTCAACGGAGTAAAGGGTGAGCAACACGAGCGTTACTCAGCAAGTTCATATAACAGAAATAAGGTGTTTTATGCACTAGCTACCATCCATACCAAAAGGTCATGGATGTACATGCATATCTTTGTAAAACATTTTTAGGAAAAGATTTATTTTATCTTCAGAAAACTATGCCCGTCATCCATTCACAGGTGCTAGGGCCTTGAGGAGCCTCCTTTCCTGCAGCGTTCGTCGTTCCTTCCTGGAACGGGGAGTAACATGTCACTTTTTACACTCTGCAGAGGTGCGTTACTTTACCCATAAGAGATCAACATCATGTTGCACAACCAGGCGTACTTTCCTGTCCACACTTCCTATGGTGTGGGCCCGATTGTTGATCCAAGCCATTCGCCGTGCTTCTCCAACAACCCCGCATGCCCACCCAATTCAAGCATAGCAGAATCACCCCTGGCTCTACCCCTCACGGTAGATACCTAGGCATCCCCTTGCAGACCATCATAGGCACCAGAGTCCGTGGGCATTAAGGGGTCCCACCCATGTGCATGTAGTCCCGCAAGACCTACAGCGTACGGCTCTGGCTGCCCGTTGACATGCGAAAGGGAGAAGATCACAGATGACTTTCCCGTCCCATTCCAAGTCTCATGGTTAACGCTTCATTTACGGCGCAAGAACACTGACGGCATTGGTTCTTAAGTCCTAGGTAATACTTTCCCGTGCAAATGGAACCTCCACCAACCACATCATACCATGGTTCCATCTACCAGCCAACAATATTTATATATAGCAATTCACATCATTCGAAAATAGGTTTTACTTTTTCATGCAATGATAAACCATAGTATTTTGCATTTACTTTGATAAACATAATCAAGTAGGACATGAGCAAGAGTGAACTTGCCTTTTTGACTGCAAGATTATGCAGCCAAGGTCTTCGATACGTTAAAGACTCCAAAATCTGGAAAAAGCTTCTGGTCCGGTAAGGACTAATGTTTGAAGAAGCAATATGCTATTATGCATAAGTATGAGATGCATTGCCCTAAACCCCGTAACTGACTCTCGATGGTTGAGGGTTGATTTGAGTTTGGTGATTATTTTTAGATTTGTTTTATCTTCAAGTTTACTTCACAAGAAAGATGAATATAAACTTTAATCCTAAATTATCATATTAAGCATAAGAATGAAGTAAAACAACGTCATAATACTAAATGGTTGTTTTAGGGTTAGTTATTATCATTTTTATGTTTGTAAAGAACATGTTTTGACTTCAATTAATTGAAGAAATGGTGTAGTAATATTATTCATGAATACAAAAAGAATAACTTTTGAAGAAATAAATCATATATATTTGTTGGTATCATACCATAATGGTACTTATTTAATTGATGGTATATTATTAAATATTAAGAGTAGTTACTTATGTGTTTAACTTTTCTTTAAGTAATAAAATAATATGACTTAAATACTAACACTTGGAAGAAACACAACAAGTAAACTTATATTATGAAGTAATTATTAATTTGGGTTAAACACTTGAAATTTATAACACAAAATTAATCCAATTATTAAAGGTATTAATAATAGTGATCAAGTTTTATTGAATAAAGAATTTCACTTTTATGAATTAAGAACTACATGATATATTATAAAGTAATAAAATGATAAATTTATATGTTGATAGATTCATCTTTGTATTGTTAAAGGATTCTTGAATGATTATTTTCCTTATGGAAAATATCATTTTAAAAACCACTTAAGAATGTTAGTGAGACATGTTTACAAATGGAATTCTAAAAACGGTGATGATGTTGTGATGGAAATATATTTCCATATTTGTAGTTAAGCATGTGAAGCAATTTAAATGGAATTCAAATGCATTCAAAATAGCATTTTAAATAAATTCCATATTTAAAATAATAAATAAGTTCTTGTTTCAATTTTAGGATTATTCAAATTTAATCAAACAAGCATTTTATTTATACAAACAGATAGATTTTATTTTTCTTAACATTTTGGTATGTTGTTTGTATTTTTCTAATTTAAAATGATTTAGTTATGAATTTCCAAAGTTTAAATTCAATTTAAACAATTTCTGGATTTTATTAAATTAAATTGGTCCCACCTGTCATATTTTTAATAATTACCAAAAATGATTTCCTAAATAAATAAATATCTGACAGTGGGGTCTACCTGTCTTATTTCTATTTAAATAAAAGAAATCATTTTTAGAAAAGGAAAAATCAATTTATGACGTCATGCTGACATCAGCAGGAGATCCTTCTCTGTTGAACACGGATTCGAGGAATCCGCTGCGATTCTGGCTTTGTTTCCTTGTTAGCTCGTTGGCACGGGATAGAGGAGACCGAGGCGAACCCATTGGTGGCGGCGCCGCTCCAAAATGGTCACCGGAGCAAGCACGGCGGCGAGCTTTGCGGCGGCCGGAGTCGGTACCCGACGCGACGATGGATTCCTCAAACCAACGAGCGAATTTAAAGGCATGGGAGGATGCACGAGCTCACCACGAGCACAGAGGAGGTCTCGGCGAAGCTTGGCGTGGACGGACGGCGACGCAATCGACCGCGAAGCACGGCGGCCGTACTTGGGGAAGACGACGGACTCCTCCTCCTCCCGAGCTCCACAGCACTCGAAACTCCACCAAGAGGTCGAGGAAGACACGACGAACCTCCAGAGCATCTTGGAGCAGCACGGCATGGCCGGAATCGGCGACACACGGCGGCGGCCCGACGAGCTAGGGTTAGGTTTTCCGATCGATTTCCTGGGAGAGAGCAAGAGAGAGAGGAATGAGGCGATAGAGAGCGACATGGGGACGGCTCTGGGGTCTTATCCGCGAGACCAAGCAGGCAGGGAGGAGGTGGCACGGCGGCGGCGTCCTCTGCCTTCTGGCGGGAGGAAGGAGAAAGAAGAAAGAAAACCATTTTGCGGAAAACCCCTGGGTTTGTAGGAAATTGCAAGAACAGTAGAAACAGGCCCATGGCTCCTGTTTTAAATGAATTGAGGACTCATTTGTAACATGAATATTTACAGGAAAGTCCTGGAATGTTTAAAATTGCACAAACAAGTTTATTCCAGTACTGAAAATTGACTATTTGGAGTATTTTGAATTCAATTAGTATTTGGAATATATTTGTGCTTATTTAAATTTATTTCCTATTATAAGATGTATAGAATTTCACAACAATTTTATTTTGAACTTAGAACTTAGTTTGTGTATTTAAATTCATTCACCATTTAAAGTAATTTGAACATGTTTGGATTTATTTCATTTAATCAGTTTTGTTGTTTATGACTTCTATTTTTTTATTATGCATTATTTTGTTCTTTAGCAACAAGAAATATATTGCTTGGTTGTTTATTTGTGAATACTTGTCATTTTCAAATACTAAAGATAATTCCTTGATTGATTTCAGCTCTAGAGAGATATAAATATTCAATCTTGTGTTTTGAGTGCTTTATAAATTCCAGGGCAACACCAAATAGTTGTCCAAGAATATAAACATGATTTGATCCCTGTGATGACTGCAAAGAGTATACACAGTGTTTCAATTCAAATTCATGCTAAGCAAGATATATTTTCTTGGTGTCTTTAACTTTGTGATCCCTGACAACTATAGCATGTGAAAACATGATCAAATGTTTGTGGATGCACAAATTACAATTGTCCTGCCTGTGATCAGATCTTATGGTAAGATAAATAGGTAAAATGATGAGAACAGAATCTTGCTTAATTCCATAGCTCATTCTGATGATAAAAGGATGATATTCTCCTTTGATAAAAATAGATGATCTTGTTTCTGTGGAGGCAAGTTGCTAAAACAATTGCTGGCTAAGTAGTCCATGTGGTTCCATTTACCACATGTCCAGATTTATCTCCTCATGAGAATAAATTCTTGAACAAGCCAAATGGCACTTGTCACTGGATGAACTTGTGAACCCCTCTCTTATGAGACATGTCCACACTCACATGAATTTGAGAGTTAACTCATGTGATGGTTACATATGGATGATGATCATATGGTTTTATGCTTTGGCTTTACTTTCTCCCTGATAATCATACTCTTGGAGAAATACCATGTATTATCTGTCCTTTTGTTTATTTGTATATGACACTCAATTGTTTGAGCATACAAAAGTGATTTGTTAACAAGGTTGCAAAGCTTGTCACCAAACTACTTCTATATAACACAAACCTTAGAACATCACACTATTTGTAGAGAAGTTAAATAAGAATTGATTTTGATATAGGAGTTTCCAAATACTAGTGATGGACTGGTTTAGTGCTTCTATGCATATCTATGAAATCCATCTGTATAATCTTCTTGTTGAACTTTCTCCTTTCTTGTGTTGTCTTCTCTTGTAGAATGAATTTGAAAAGATTAGAAGATAAAAAGATAAGATAGTTTTGATAGAATAAGTAGATCTAGATTAAGATTTAGTTTAGTCCTTTTTTTTCCTCCTTCCAAATCTTCTTTTCTTTTCTTTGAGATATGTACTTATTCGATTAATAATGTAAATCATACTCATCATTTGATTTATAGTTTCATATATTATTTACTTGTAACCAAATATTTGAGAATTAGATAGGACAAGATTTTGAAGTTTTTAGCACTCATGTTGATGACTAAGTCTAATCCACTAACATCAGCGAAACCTCGATGTAAGTTTCACAAGTTGGATTCCAAGTTTTTAGTTACTCGTCAAACTAACGGCATTCTCAACTAGCCTTTCAAGTGGTGGTTGAACACTCTATGAATTTGTTGAAAAAGTTTTAAATTTTCCCGTAATTTCAGATGCATGCTATGCAAATGCACAAATTTAATTTAGCCCCTTTCTACTCTATAACTACGGGTCATTACATCTCGTGTCATAAAATAAAGAATATGCATCAGACTATTAGCTGATTGGAAGGGAGGAGATGTCTAAAATTATTCTTAAGCTCGTTCCATGCTCTACTGGATAAAATTAAAATATGCCACACTAATAAGGTTTAGATATAAAAGTGATCCCGATAATTAATTTTAAAGAGCTTTAGCTAGAACAGATCAAATAAACTTGACTTTAGTTTACTCTGGCACCAATTAATGCAACGGGATTCATCTAAAAGTAAAAAAGGGGTAAATATCAAACCAAGCCATGAACTCATTATTATGGATTTAAGATAACTTGTGGGGTCACCAGTGACAATATTGAATGATATAAATATTGCTAGCTTCAAACCAAGTCATTACCTGCAGTGTATACACTTTCAAATGGATGATAGTGATCCAAGAACCAGCTTTCGAATATTTTCTTGAACTGCAATGACTCAAGATGGACTGTAAAGAGATCACTAAATATCCGCAGAAGCACCATATTATTGTACTCAGCAAACCCTAGTATCTTAAGGGGCACTCTCTTCTTCTCTAAATTCAGGGAAAGTAGCTTATCGAGTTCAATAGTTCTTCCCAGCACCCACGAAGCAGCACCGTGACAATTGGTGTTCCACTTCCATAATTGGGCGACGAAGTCTGATTCTGAGATGAAGAGGAAACCCAGCCCACCATCATATGCCCGCATAACCGAGAACTGGCAATGGCTTTCAGCATTTATGTCCACTGGCACAGGTATCACATCTAGTCTCTGACTATTCAAATCAAACACGAGGATGCCATGCAGAATGTCAGGAAACGACGGACTTTCATAGATCAACCAATACAGGGAATTCCCAACTAGGACACTGGGTATGGCCACATCAAGTTTTGTAGTTTTATGTTGGTCCATAGAAGTCCTGGGTGAAAGTGTTCTTGAGATGAGATCACCCCATACCCCAGTCTTCGACGAGTAAACATGGGCGCCCGCTCGTGTGGGTTTCAGTATGGCTACCATGACGACCTGGAAGTGTTGAATGTCTCCGGCAGCGCGAAGCACCGCCCCGCTGACCGCAGTCATACAGTCCACAAACCACGGGGGAAGGTCTAGGTGGTGCTCTACGTGGTTGATGGGGTCCCACACCAGGACTTGGCTGTGCATTTCGTCATACATAAGTACGAGGCCATGGCGGCATCCCAGGGGATAAAAATGGTCATAGCCGTCGCCGTCCATGTGCTGGAAGGAGAGGAGGCTTTTCGGGACACGATTAGGGGGATCCATGGTAGGTACGAAGTTGAACCAGTCAAAGAAACCGAGAAGAGGAGGATTGCGGCGGTGGTGGATGCAGAAGCGGCGGACGAAGCGAGGGTCGGAGACGAGGCTGCGCCATCGCTTGGAGACGGCGGAGGCGCGGGGGAGGGAGGACGGCTGCGGGGGGAGGCGGAGGAGGATCTCCGAGAGCAGATTGTCGTCCTCCAGCGTTTTAAAATACGTCCACATAATAACTAATTCTAGAAATATACGGACTAGAAGAATCAAGGGCGTTGTATTTCTGATGATTCCTATTTCAGGAAATTGATTACTTTTATTCCTTGCCATGGATTACTTTCGTTTTGATCGCACGAACCAAAATGAACCAAGAAAACAAAAGTCTCTAATACGCCAAACTCATCTAAACTCGTTATATCCAGCTCCGTCTTTTGCACCTAAAATAAACACATAAAGCTAAATTTACACAACTTGAACTAGTATTATAAGTTTTGATCAGAAGTTCCGATGAAATGTTTCAGAAGTCAGCCAACTCGTCCAATCCTTCACAGCCACTGCATCTCAAGTACATTCATTAGAGCATCTCCAACAGACGCCTAAATTGGAGGGCGCGCCGAAAAAACGGTCACTATAGCGCGCGCGGAGCGAAATCCAGTGCTCCAGCGGCAGCGCAAAAAACCTGCGCGCGCTAGAAAGCGTCCAGCGCGCGCTGTCAAGCGGGAGTTTTGGCCCCAAATTTGGAGCGGCCACTACAGCGCGCGGGACGACAGCCAAATCTGGCGCGAGCTACCAACCGCCAATCTGAACCCTCCCGCGCTCGCGCCCTCGCCCCGCCCGCCCCTATCCCGCGCCGCTGCCGGCCAAATTCCGGCGATGGACGGCCGCTCGGACATTCCCCCGACCCCTCCCTACAGCCGCGACGCCTCGACCGTCGGCGCTGCCGCAAACCCTAGCGCTAGATTGACCGCCTCCGCCGGCGGCGCCGCACCAACTCCGGCCGTCGGTATCACGCGCGGCTCTTCATGCCTCCACGGGCGAACCCCGTCGGCGCTCCGCCGGCTGCGAAGCCGCGCAAAGTCGTCTCCAATAAGCGACCTCCGGCGGCGGCGGCCAAGGGAAGAAAGGTAGCTGGTGCGCAGAAGCGCGCGAAGCAGTCGACGGCCGTGCCGCAAGCTGCGCCTGCTCCTCCGCCTCCTCCACCTCCTCCGCCAGCGTTCATTGCGCCGGCCGCTGATGGGCACACGGCGTTCGTTGCGCCGGGCGCCGATGCGGGCGCCGATGCCACCAACGTGTTTGATGAAATGCCTGGGTATGATTTTTCTTTCTTTTTTGTTGTTCTTTGTAAATAGATGTGCAAAGATGTTTAGTTGAATAGTTCTCATCCTTTTATAGTCCCAACAATGATGATTTTTTACACAAATGGGTGTTGGTTCTCAAAGTTCTCATTGGTCTCAAACCAATGAAATACATGAGAACGATCATGAGTATGAAGACATGGATGACGAAGGTGAGGGGTTTGATGGAGTGCCAAAAGGAAGGATGGCTAACTACACTGTCCAATATGATGTTTTGCTATGCAACACATGGTTGAATGTGTCTTTGGATGCCGCCGTTGCGACGGCCCAAACTATGAACACATATTGGGATAGGATGATGATGTACTACAACACACACAACAAGAGTGGAATTGAGCGTAGCAATAGGCCTCTTCGGTCTCGGTGGTCCATGATAAACTCGGAATGTCAAAGGTGGACGGCGGCAATGACGGCGGTGGATGCCCTAAACCCAAGTGGAACAAATGAGGATGATAGGGTAAGCGGCATTTCCTTGTGTGAACCTCTTTGCTATCTTCTATTTTATGTTTTGCTAACTTGTTCTCTTCTCCTTGTAGCTCAATATTGCACAAAACTTGTTTCGTGGGGAGGATAAGAAGACAAAGAAGGGAAATGTAAGGAAAGGGAAACCATTTGTTTTGAGTCATTGCTATGAAGTGTTGAAGGATGAAGAGAAATGGAAGAAGCGTGATCGCTTGGATGGGATTAACTTTCCAACCGTTGATGGGGTGTTGCTTGGTGACGAAGATGGATCTAGCGACGACGCCAACCCAAAGAGAAGCCCGACCCCAAACTCGGTTTCCTACGCCAATCCAAGAAGGCCAACGGGAGGTAAAGCCGCAAAAGAGGCCAAGAAGAAAGGAGGAGAAGATGACCTAACGAAGCATATGGTGGAAATGGTGAAGGCAAGAAAGGATGCGGCCGAGGATAGGAAGTTGGCACGGCTCAAGGCCGAGGAGACCGAGGCTAGAAGGGTGACGGCGGAGGAGAGGAGGATAGCATTGGAGGAGAAGAAAATTGAAATGGAGGAACAAGCTAGCTAGACTCATGGAGCATGAGAAGTACCTCTTCTTTATGGACACATCTCGTCTAGATGAGAGGCAAAAGGAGTATGTCAACCTTTGTCGTGATCAACTATTGATGAAAAAGAAAATGATGGGCATTGGAGGAGGCATGGGAGGCTTTGGAGGCATGATGGGAGGCATGGGAGGAGGCATTGGTGCTTCCATGGGATGGGAGGCATTGGAGCTTCCATGGGAGGCATGGGAGGAGTTGGTGCTTCCATGGGAGGAGGCTATGGAGGTGTTGGTGCTTCCATGGGAGGCTATGGAGGTGTTGGTGCTTCCATGGGAGGCATGTGAGGGGTTGGTGCTTCCATGGGAGGCTATGGAGGAATTGGTACATCCATGGGAGGCATGGGAGGAGGCTATGGAGGTGTTGGTGCTTCCATGGGAGGCTTTGCTACTTCTATGGGAGGCATGGGAGGTGTTGGTGCTTCCATGGGAGGCATGGGAGGAGGCATGACTTTTGGTTCTCTCTTGGGAGGCATGGGAGGAGGCATGGGAGCATATGGAGGCATTGGTGCCATGAGTGCACCACCGGTTGGCATGGGAGGCAATGGTTCCGTTGTGCCTCCCGTTTCTTTGGAAGGTGCTCTTGGAGATAGTGGGAACACCGTCCGAGTCGATGATGGATCGATGGAACTCTAGAAGATCTTGATGAAAAGGAAGAGGAAGAGGAGGAGGAACAAAATGAAGCATGATGTTTCATTTTATCATGTTTAATTTGATCATGTTTCACGTGTTTGTGTGAACTATGTTGTCATGAACTTGTTTGTAATTTGATGAAGTTGAACTATGCCATCAATTTGAAGTATGCTATTTTGTTCATCATAATTTGTGGTTGAAGATTGTTTCATTTCATCTCATGTTTCCTTTGTCACATATTGTTGGACATTTGTCTCGCGCGCTGCATTCTAGCGCGCTTGGTGAAGCGCGGCAGCGGCGCCCTAAACTATAGCGCGCCTACTAAAGCAAAACCTGCGCGCGAAACGGCTATTTCGCGCTGCAAAATATTTATACAGCACCGGCACGTTGGGCACCTGTTGGAGATGCTCTTAGACAATTAGGGAGTAGCAATAGACAGGCAGGTGCAGCTCAACGTTCAACATTCATTGGACAAAATCAGATGAAAGTTCGACAAAAACACACAAATGGGACATGCACATGAATTTGACATAATCTCCCAACCTGATATACAACACATGGAGCATATTTGAACGAAAAGTAGTGACAAGATCAACAGACAGGTCAACTTTGCCTCAACGTGCAGGCATAGAGCAAACGAACCACGAGGTTCTAACTAATCGTCTTCATGTCAGTTCACTGTCTACGAGATTGGATAATAGACGGGGTCCACGGAAGTTCACAGGTGCATGCTACATGGAGGTCGATTGCCAAGTGGAAACTGGTAGTTCACTGGTGCATGCTACATGGAAGTTCACCAACAAGCTATTTCTACATCTCAGCCACCAGAATGCAACTCTTGATACCTGCAGAAAAATCAGTGTCATCAGTTAAACCAGTTTGTACTAGACATAATACATTCAGAAAAAACTAAGTTATATCTGATAGACTGTAGGACTTAGCATTGAACATTAGCTTCACCAGTGTGGAACTGGACAAAAATCTCAAAGTTGAGTCATCTCATCGATTGGACAAAACCAAATTAATTTGAAGTAGCACAACTTCGTCTTATTTTTTTATACCAGAAACATTCAACCTACTTTTGACATATTACCAAGTACTTATTTGGCTACATCTAATCTGAGCAGAAGCTAAAGGACCAGTTGTTCAAAAACCACCGTTAGAGAGATGCTGAGCTACCTTTCTTGTCATGGACATATGAGGTGCTCAATATGAAAGTTTAAATTATTAAACATCTATAGTAACCAGAATAAATAAGACGGCACCGAAACCATAGGATGTGTTTGGACCAGACAAGCTATATTAGAGGCTAGAGCCCTTTTATGATGCTCGAGATAACCTACTACGAGATAAGAGGAGCAGTCCATTGATCAACGAAAATTGGATGTTCCACGTATAGCAAGTTTTAACTAACTTTATTCAAAAGATTCACAAAACTGATTACTCATAATGTGTATATATGGCCAAAGAGTCGAGGACCCAACCCATGTTTCATTTAACTTCAGAAAACAATACATGGGAGTATATGGTTTATTGATGTATAAAATGGTATTTCATGTTTTTTTTCTTTTTGACAGAAAACTGTAGGGGCCAGATACTGAAACCGATTAAAGCAAAGCAAAAGAACACATGAACTGTACAGGGAACATAACACAGATTTACAGGAGAAGAAAAGTACAAATATTAACAAAACACCCAGGATAAAATGGTAGAAGGGGTAAAATGTGGATTGGCCCAGTGAATTTCTTCAATCTAAAGCCTGTAGCTGAAGCTAAAGTTTAAAAGTGGTTGTGCATGGCTAGGCTAACATTATCGAAGATTCTAGCACTTAATTCCTTTGAACTGTGTCACGCTGCAATGAACGTCGCCTGACAAAAGAAAGGCTTGCAGAAGGAGTCCCCCTTGTAATGAACAGTTCCAATTCCCAACAAGCAACGAGAGGCGGAAATATCTCGCACTGTCTTTGAGCTTAGAGGAGATGATGCCCGCACTGTCTCTGTTTTAGCAACAGAGGCCCCAAAATTGTTGAACCAGCTCCATGAAGCTTGCGTGATAAATTTCTCTAAGCATAAAGGCTTTTACATTAAGGATCTTGTCTGAACGGAAGAAGAGAAGACGAGTGATCCGAGCATTTTGAAACAATTTTAACAATGATGTTAGGAACAACTGAAGTCCAAGCAACCGAGGTGGAAAAACCTATTTACTAGTATTTCATACTTATTTATTTATTATCGTGAAAATTGTACACATAAAACGTTCACGTGGAATGACTTCACATTAAAACTCAGATGTAAAATTCAGTTATAGGATGAGGATGACAAAGTATAATTTGGATGTTGTAAGTTCATACAAAAATCAGGATTTACTTGTAGGATTTTTTATGTTTTCGAAACTCTAATGTAGTGACTAGGTAGGATTTCCTTAAGAAGGCTATCGCATTTCATCAGATAGAGCAGCCAACATTTTAATGAATAATATACCATCGTATTGTCTATTTCATGATTTACTGCATGGCAATTGACCATCCTAGTCTTTTAATGGTAATGGAAGAGCTAGTACCTCTTACGAGGTAAGATGAATGTGAACTCTTGGAACATGTAGGACCGATGGACCATAACAATCTAGGAAGTATTTAAAAAAATTCTAGAGGCTAATAGCCGATGAAATATTTGAGTTAGACTCACAAGCAAAGATATGATGAGAAATATTTAAGCAAACTGCCCAAGATTAGCATAATTGTACAATAACTGCAAGCAAGCACAAGGCATTGTAATGATCAGAATGAACAGCCACGCAAAATGGCAACTGCCCAAATGCTTAGGTACTTTGGTTATCAATTACAGTACTTGTATAGAGGGGACAGCACACATACAAGAGTGAACAGTCAGACTTGGTTGATCCATAGCCATAAAAATTCAAAAGCAATGTAGCAACCAGTAAAACTAAAAGAGAAAAATATCCACAAAGCAAAGGAATAAGAAATGTTTCATTCAATTACTGCTTAAAGATAAACTTACCTACCCAAACGATAGCATATCAATCTGACCGAGCATCTGATGTATTCTGCAAAAGTTCAGCTCCATCATGTCCACCACCAACAGAAGTGCCTACAAGCATATGAAGTCAGGAAACCAAAGGCATTCCAACGAAATGTCAAAGAGATGCTACTGGCGTCGATGAGATATTCAGATAAACTCCATATGTAATTGTTGACTACAACAACTCCGGTTTAATGCAATATTAGGAGTAAAAAACAAAACCCCATCTACTACCAAATAACGAGTATTCTCAAAACAGCATAAACTTAGAAGTGTCATGAAATGAAGAATATGCACACCAAGAATTTTGGATAGCCGGAACTCGGAAATACTATATTACCTATAATTATTCTTAAGCTCGTTCCATGCCATATCAGATAAAATAGAATAAGCCCATGCTAATAAGTTCTAGCAATTAAACTGATCATGACTTTCATATCTTCAAACCAATTTAGCCAGAAAAGAAGATATTAACTCAATTTAGTGATTTTCTCTCACATAAATGAACTTCCATTGGTAGCAGTGGTCTTCTTAATGTGTTAAAACTGATCAACTGATTTTTACATATCAAACCAAGTCATTCATGCGGATTTCAGATGGGCAAAACCAATGAAAACAACAACAAATAAAAGAGTTCAGAATGCGCAAATTGAACTAACTACTTAACATTTCACTTGGTTCAACCAGTTCTCTTCAATTTTCAACCGTTATGTATCTCATCTTTGCAAATAGCTACATACTCATACTACCATTATACAATCATGAATATGTCAAACCCTAGTATCATAAGGCTCGCTCTCTCCCTCGCTGAATTCAAGGAAAGTAGCTTGTCCATTTCAATAGTTCTTCCCAGCACCCACGAGGCTACACCATCAAGATCGGTCTTCCTCTTCCATAATTGGGCGCTTAATTTTGACAGAAAGAGGCAACCAAGCCCACCATCATCTGCCCGCATAACCGAGAAGTGACAATTGCCACGAGCATACATGTCCACTGGCACAGGTATCACAGCTAATCTCTGCCTATCCAGATCAAACTCAAGGAGACTGTCAGAGAGCAACCAGTAAAGGGAATCCCCAACTAGGACACCGGGAAATGACGTATTGACCCTGATAGGAAGTCGGATCATAGTACCAGCTGACTTGGGTGGAAGCGAAATTGAGATGAGATTACCCCATACGCCAGTCTCCGACGAGTAAACCCGGGCGCTCGCTCGCGCTGGTGCATGTTCTTTCTCTTGCACTGTGCCAACCATGACAACCTGGAAGTGTTGTGCGTCCCCGGCAGAGCGAACCACTGCCCCGTGGATTGGTGTGTTCGGCCAGTCGAAGCCTTGGGGAACGGAGAAGCTGTGCTGGTCGGTGGAGACGGGATCCCACACCAGGAGCCGGTCCATCGACGCGTGGAAGATGAGCACGAGGCCATGGCGGCATCCGAGGAGCTGGAAACGGGCATTGTCGCCGTCGTCGAGCTGCAAGAAGAAGGGGTCGTGCGGGACACGATTGGGGGCTCCATGGTAGGTACGAAGTAGATGCGGTAGAAACTTCTGTCGAAGAAACCAAGGAGGGGCGCGTTGCGGCGGTGGTGGAGGCGGAAGCGGCGGAAGAAGCGGGGGTCAGAAACGAGGCCGCGCCAGCGCTGGCAGACGGCGGAGGCGCGGGGAAGGGAGGAGGGCTGCGGTGGGAGGCGGAGGAGGATCTCGGAGAGGAGGTCGTCGTCCTCCAGCGGCGGCGCCGCCGGCGAGCTGGGGTGGCGGCGGCTGCTCATCTCGCCCTCACTGGTGCTCATGTGGTGGAGAATGTGAGTATGGATGGATGGGGAAAGTGACGCGGTGTTTCCGAGTGCGAATGACATTGGAGCCCAATACTCTTTTTTTGTTTTTTTAGATCATCCAATACTGTTTTCTTATTATGGAAAGAAGAAGCCCACGACAAGTAAAGTAAGGACAAAGCCCACTTCCATATTCGCAGATGCATAGGCGATTGTCAAAAAAAAAAAGGCGTGTGCTACGCGTCAGTCGGTTGTAGCAAAGGTTTGCTACAGCCGCCTCCGCAGCCGTCGGATCTACTTAAGTGAAATGATCTCGCGCGTCCGATCTATGTAGCAAAAACGTTTCGCGTGTAGCACTTTGTATCTGTGTATGCAACATCGCATATAGCAAAGAAATTTCAAAAATGCTACGTCCGATCTATGTAGCAAATAAAAGTCAAACACAACATATATTTTGTCGCATGTAGCACTGTATGTAGCAAAAAAAACACAGATCCGTAAAGCTGGCGACATGTAGCAAAACGAATGTAGCACTTCAAACACAGCCATGTAGCAAAAAAACACAAACTATGTAGCAAACTCAATAAGAACATGTAGCACAGGTGTGTAGCAAAAAAACAGTCCGCAAAAAAAATCCCCATTTGGTTACACAACAAATATAGTGTAGCACTTCTCTTGTACTTACACACAAAAAACAATAAGAACATGTAGCACTTTTAAAACATCCATGTAGCAAAAACCAACACCACATCACTTTTGCAGAAATCATGTAGCACTTTGCTCATGCTTATACACCAAAAACGAGTCGCACATGTAGCAAAACTGCACACCTAATGCAACATCAACAAAGCCAAAAAACCGACCTCTTAATGTCATCACCAATGGAGGCATGCCATGACCGATTCGAGCTCAGCGGGCACGAATCCGCCTATGGAGACACTTCCGGCGACGAATCCGCCACACCAGAGACCCGGCGCTGAGAGATCCGGTGAACCTGACGAAATCAACTCGTGGTTCATCTTCCATAGTAGATCCAATGATTTGTGGGGCGCCGTCCATACCGAGCTCTACCAGAATGTCCATGGTGAGCGGAGGAGGACTCGGGAGATGAGCATCAGTGGTAGAGGAGGAGGCTCCTGGGGAGAGGACGTGGGATGTCATGAGGCAGCCCCGGCAAACACGACCTCACCTTCAGCTCGTGGCTGCAGGATACCGGCCGCAACGCCTTGTGCCGAACAGCTGCCAGTGTCTTCCATGGAGGCCGCCGTCGGCGCTCATGGCGAGCGCGGGAAGGAGCGCTGCACAGATCGGAGGAGGAAGCGGTCTTGGTACGCTCGGCCGTGCTCGCTGGTCTCGTGCGGCATGTGCGCTGCGCGAGAGAAAACTCCGCGGAGAAAAGGCTAGTGGGTACGTGGTATTAGGAAAAGCAACACACGGCACGAGGCGACTGATGCATCAGTCGGCTGCCAATTAGCTTTTTCCTAAGTTTAACGCGCTAGGCGTCAGCCGGCTGTAGCTACAGCCGGTCTGACTGCCGCGCGACACGCGCAGGTTGCTTTGCGAGACGTCGCTTTCGAGCGTTTTTTCACGTAAAAAGTCCAAAACAAACCCTAAACTTGTAGAGCTTAGCTAAATTGAACCTCAAACTTGCAATCCCTGAAATCGGCACACTGAACTTTCGAATCCTGATCTATTTTAAACCTTGGAACCGTTTGACTGAGAATTTTGATGAGGTGGCAGGTCAAACCTGGATGTTGACTTGGACCCACATGGCAGCCAGTCTCACTAACAATATGGGCCCGCCTGTCATATCCATCTCTTTCCCCAATCTGTGTCACGGCCATCCCAAATAGATCTTCTTCTTGATTTCACCTTGATGTCGGTGATCCCGTGCGTGATTGCCATCAGATTAAATTGACTAAAGCCAGCTTTATATTCGTACCTTACGTAGCTAGCTATAGCTTCCACAAAATCAATCAGCCATATGCTACTGAGCCTGGTGTGGGCATGGAGAATACAAGCGGCCGGGTGCGACGACGGGAGTCAGCTCGAGCTCATCCATGGGGCAGCCCGCGGGAGGAGAGTGCAGCTAGCGCCTAC
Organism: Poa pratensis; assembly: GCA_947311845.1. Lineage (NCBI taxonomy): Eukaryota > Viridiplantae > Streptophyta > Magnoliopsida > Poales > Poaceae > Poa > Poa pratensis. The sequence continues at coordinate 65,284,228 of CAMZMU010000043.1, forward strand.
GGCAGCACATGGCAGCGAGGTGGGCCACAACCTGGATAGTTGTTCCCACAGACAGCGACAGCGTGCCGCTACAGACGTGGTACATCCGTGCAACCAAGACCTCACCGTGGAGATGTTATTGGATATGGCGGACATGGATCACTCGGTGCTAGCGGCTGACCAACTCGATGAAGATAACCAGGCCCTGGCGCGCAGCCTTGCTGCCGCATCGGCCATCGCTAGCGAATCTGGTTTCCGTGTTGCGTCAAGGAGGTCAGAGAGAGAGCGCCACTGGACGAGGTTAAGAAAATTTAGAAATTTGGGGGAAGAGGATGGATATGACAGGTAGGTCCGCATTGTCAGTGAGACTAGACATTTAGTCTGGTCGGGATTGTCGCTTTCCCGGTCTGCCAAACGGCTCTAAGGTTTAAAATAGGCCGGGATTCAAAAGTTCAGTGTGCCGATTTCAGGGATTGCAAGTTTGAGGTTTGATTTATCTAACCTCTACAAGTTCAGGATTTGTTTTGGACTTTTTCCTTTTTCCACTAACATGCATGATCCGACTCGCTACCCCGTGACTACGGAGTACTACTTTTCTCCTGCTCTTGGTTAGCTGCAGCGCTGAGGCGATGGGTGGTCCAGGCTAGCTCCTACACTATAAAACACAAGATAATGTACACAGATACTACTGTCATATTTTTTTCCTGCGTATGTAGCAGAAAATGAGACGTCGTTTTGTAACATTTTTTCATGGATCTATTAAAACTTGCGACATGTGTAACATTTTGCACGGCCATGTAGCAAAAAAACATTTTGAACGTAACAATATTTTTCTATGTATGTAGCATTTTAGAAAAAGGCGGCATCGTTTTGCAATAGTACCGTGTGAATTTGTAAAAACTCAGTCATGTAGCAAAAAAATAACGAGCGTAAACATTTTTTTTATTGTGTATGTACCTTTTTTTAAAAAAATGCGGCATCGTTTTGCAATAGTACCGCGTGAATTTGTATAAACTCGGTCATGTAGCAAAAAAAATAACGAGCGTAAACATTTTTGTATGGTATATGTAGCACTTTTGAAAAAATGCGGCATCGTTTTGCAATAGTACCGTGTGAATTTGTATAAACTCGGTCATGTAGCAAAAAAAAATAACGAGCGTAATTTTTTTGTATTGTGTATGTAGCACTTTTAAAAAATGTGTCATCGTTTTGCAATAGTACCGCGTGAAATTGTATGAACTCAGTCATGTAGCAAAAAAAAAGAGCGTAAACATTTTTGTATGGTATATGTAGCACTTTTGAAAAAATGCGGCATCGTTTTGCAATAGTACCGTGTGAATTTGTATAAACTCGGTCATGTAGCAAAAAAATAACGAGCGTAAACATTTTTGTATTGTGTATGTAGCACTTTTGAAAAATGTGTCATCTTTTTGCAATAGTACCGTGTGAATTTGTATAAACTCGGTCATGTAGCAAAAAAAAAACGAGCGTAAACATTTTTGTATTGTGTATGTAGCACTTTTGAAAAATGTGTCATCGTTTTGCAATAGTACCGCGTGAATTTGTATAAACTCAGTCATGTAGCAAAAAAAATAACGAGCGTAAACATTTTTGTTTGGTATATGTAGCACTTTTGAAAAAATGCGTCATCGTTTTGCAATAGTACCGTGTGAATTTATATAAACTCGGTCATGTAGCAAAAAAAATAACGAGCGTAAACATTTTTGTATGGTATATGTAGCACTTTTGAAAAAATGTGTCATCGTTTTGCAATAGTACCGTGTGAATTTGTATAAACTCGGTAATGTTGCAAAAAAATAATGAGCATAAACATTTTTGTATTGTGTATGTAGCACTTTTGTAAAATGCGTCATCGTTTTGCAATAGTACCGTGTGAATTTGTTAGAACTCAATCATGTAGCAAAAAATAATGAGCGTAAACATTTTTGTATAGCGTATGTAGCACTTTTGAAAAATGCGTCATCGTTTTGAATATTACCCTGTGAATTTTTTTAAACTCATCCAACATTACAAAAACATGTATGTAACCTTGGAGAAATATGTATGTAGCATACTCACAAAAATCATTGTAGCATTTACACCATGCCTACACAACAAAAAAATATAGTCGTTTGTTGCAATCCGAAACACCTTTTGTAACACCGAAAAATATCCCAAGGAAACTGACCTCCACCATTGGAGCTAAGCTCGCGTGGTGCAAGACATGACCAGCTAGGCATGAAGCATGGGCGTATATGCTCCCCAGATATTCCTTCATTTTATTTGCTAAACGGATGTACACTTAACCTTGTAGCATGAGTACTAGCACATCTGTACATGGCTGCAAGTTGGAATCAACGACGCCAGGAAGCTACTATTCCGTAGCAGCAAATGCACCAGGCTTGGGAGTATGTGGACAGGAATCACCGGATTAGGCATGTGCAACTGCCTGTGGGGACCAGCCACGTGAAAAGGCATGCAGTGGGAAGGCGCGCCTATTTTCCTCCCGGGACGAGCGCAACGAGCGCGGAGCGTGACGGAGTCGGGGGGCAGACACGCACGTCGTCCGAACCTCCCGGGACGAGCGCAACGAGCGCGGAGCGTGACGGAGTCGGGGGGGCAGACACGCACGTCGTCCGAACCGGCTGTAGCTACAGCCGGTTGTAGATTAGCATTTTCCAAAAAAACGACCTCTTGGAAAATACTCCCTACATTGCAAAAAGAGTATATGCACTGTTAGAAGATACTTTTAGACTAAAAAGAGTTAAAATTTCTCTTTTTGCGGGACATATGCACAACTACAAGTTACAATCCACCTTTCAAAGTTGCATGTCTATTTTTACTCAAGTAATAACTCCAAGAGTCATTTTTGGGTTGTAGGATTGACAGACGTGGAAATAAGGAAAAGTAATGGGGAATTTAGCAGCAATGAAAGTGCAAGAAAGAATTTTCTTTTCAAAACAAACACCTGGGCGAAACCATCGCAATACACTGTTGTCATGGAACATGACCGCAGACGGCAACCCGGACAATCTGGCTACCCACATAAAGCGCATACGCGTCACCGAGAAGAAAGACCACCGTCGAGGCTGTCAGCAACCGTCATCGTCATCACTCCTTCATGGGTCAGCGACTTCACTTTTGACTCCACAGACAAAGCTCTCGCCGCAACAGACATCAGAGCCAATATTGGCCCATGCCAAATAGTCAGCCCGACGTGTCGGTGGCCGAACAACTCTAACTCTTGAGACAAACATTGCAGGTGAAAGAGCGATGAGCTTGCAACCAGCAACCGAAGACCTAGCTCAAGTCATCGCCACCACAAAGACTCCTCGCCTGCAGTTCCTAGAACACTCCGGAAGAAACCGACAGCCAAAACTCATTCGCAACCTCGCCACCGCCATCGTTGCCAAACAAGTCACCAACGAAAACCATCAATCAGAGTGACGACTCTGATATGAAGATAGGCATGGCCCACTCCAAGCCAATGTTCCCAAGAAGAGTAACGACACAAGATCAACCGATCTGAAGCTACCCGGATCTAGCTAGGGTTTCCCCTAGAGCACAAAACTCATGAGGAGGATGCAACTCCATGACGACGCCTCCAGAATGGTCATGATGCCCAAAGATGCAATCGTTGTTGGCACCACGAAAGGCCGAAGCAAAGCTTTCGCGAGGGACTACCACCCATGGTCCCTCCCGAGCTAGCCCGCCAAAACCACCAGCTACCTCGACTCCCACGAGTCAGACCAAACCGATCCAGCCTGCCCGAAGATAGAGTATTGTAAAACACAGAGAAACGGTACAAATAGTCATTTCGATGGAAAAAGGAGGATAAACACATAAATGATGTATTGGTCCTACGCCCAAATGATGTATTGATCCAACATATGATTTATCTTGGTTCTCAATGGAGGCGAGGTTGAGGTTGTCGGCTCTTCTCCGGCGTGTCCGTGGGATTTCTCACTTGTTTGTTGCTATAAAGTCAAAACTGCGGTGACGGGATCCCGGTCACGATGACTGGAGATAGGAGGCAGAGCTCCCTGGAGGATTGGTTTCTTCATCTATGTTGGGGTGTCCCATATCTGCTTCTCCCATAGCTGTTACGACTTCTTCACTCCGGCAAGGGTGGAAGGCGGGCCAGCTCTTTTGTCGTGGTGGGATCACGGCAGATGCCATGGGTATGGCTAAGATGGGGCCGAATGGTCGTTGGGGGAATCCGGGGAGGGTTTATGCACTCAAGAAGTGCACACGCAAGAACACGCAAGAAACCGCAAGAACACGAACGATAAAACAAGAAACCAAGAACACAAAGCACACCACGATGTACCCTGCTTCGGGGCCCTCTTGTGGAGGTAACACCCCTACTGCAGCACTATCCTACTCAGTGTATAGCTCAAAGTGACAAGTACAAGCTGCTCCTCGAGCTGTATGATGCTACAATGGTGAGAACTTGAGGTAAAAGATGGAGCTACACGGGAGGAAGAAGGCACTCCGAGCTAGATCCGAGGTGTTTCCGGGGTGTTCCGAGGTTCCTTTCTCTCTTTCTTTCTCTCTTGATCGATCAGTCCGTCCGCTTCAAGCAGGAGGGGGGTGAAGCCCACTATATAGGCCAACCGGGTTACCGTTGTGCCCCTCGCTGAACACTGTTGCCATGCCTCTGCAACGGTCACCACCGTACCTCTGTCAGGGACAAGACGTGGCCTGCCCATCTCCTGCGGCCTAACGGCAGAACTAGCATGTCTCCTCTGACCGAGACAGGACGTGGCCTGGCAGAGCTACCTCGTAGCCTTTTCCCAGATCCCGCGTGGTCCGCGGTCAGAGACGTGCAGGCCCGCCGAACCCGGGGCACGCCTCTGCCAGGCTCCTTGACAGACGCTCCCGCGTCAGACGCTCTTGTACCCGGCTGGAAGTGACAGGAGCATTGACTCCTGCCCGACCTACAGCCTACCACCTCGGTTAGCTCGGCACGGATGTGACGAGCTCCGTACCTCGGGTCTTGCACTTAAGATCTTTACCAGGTCGGATCTTACTTCCTCCCACAGCTTCTCCTGCTCTCACAACACAAACCCTAGCACCGAGGTAGTTAGGTCGGCTGAACATAGCTCGGACAGTGAACCTCGGCCCAGGCCAACGGGATACCTCGGACCCTCTGGGCCAAGACAGGTCGGCCTTTTCCGTACCTCGGCATATTCTTAAACTCTTCTTATGCCAAGCCTTGACCCTACCCGGGGGTAGCCCCCCGACATTAGTCCCCGAAGCTGGTGCGGTCCTACGACCTCGGATGGAGGGCCGTAGCAGGTTCAAAATAAGCAAGGCACCACCTCTAAAACCGACCTCAAACATAGCTCCGCCAAGGTACTTCCCACAGACCTTAATCTCATCCGAGGTTGATCTGCCATCTGAACTTTCCGAGCTATGTGACTCAGCACAATCTTGCCTCAAGATTTTCCGAGGTACGTGGCGAAGAATCTCTGCCCGGACCTCGAAACCCGGACCTCTGAAAGACAGGTCCTGACCACACGCCGCCCTCGTCAGCCGGACCCACCAAACAGCGCACCTGCGCACTCAAGTGCGAGACCAAATTGACCGCCCGCGCCTCCTCGATTCTTGCGCTGACCCGCACAGGAAATCCGAGGCTGGCGGTTGCCACTCTGCGGCCCACGATGTGGCCGATCGTGTGGCCACCAACCGCGCGACTGCTCCTCCGCTCACACACGATCCCACGCCTCCGCGGTAACCGCGCGGTAGTGCGCAGTTACCGCACGCCGTTACTGCACGCCGCTTATAAATAGGGGCCCAGGGCAGGACTTCGTCTTCTTCTTCCCCACTTCACCGCTACGTACCCTCTGCCTCCAGCGCCGCCGTCGAGCGCCTCGCCGCACCGGAGTACGCGCCGCCGTTCTGCAACACCGTTCCGCACCGCCGTCAAGCGCCTCGCCGCACCGGAGTACGCGCGCTGCGTCTGGCGCCATCGACTCGCCGCCGATCCCTCGCGTTCCTCCACGGTGAGTTCCTTGCTTCCCCTCCATTGCCGTGGATGAGTTCATCCTTCGATGAACTCGAGGATCCTGATGAACCCTAAGATTTTGATGAACTAGATGATCCCCTCGAGCCCTTTTAGCACATTTTAGATCTCGCTTAGATTCGCATCAGACGCATCCGTAGCACTATCCTTTTAGGTTTGCCTCTGGATGAACTTGAATTTATTTGCCTTTTTAGCTCATCGGTAGATCTTTGCTAGTATCTCGCCACGGTAGAAACATGTTTCCCGCCTAAATCCTTTAGCTCGGCTGTTTTGACTGATCCGAGGCATTTTACCCCGGCTATCCTGAACTGTCCGAGGTACTTACCCCGGTTGAACCTCCCTCTTCTGCAAGAAAGCGTCAACATGTCTTCTGCCTCGGATCCCGCCGAGGAAGGAGCATCTGCAGAACGAGGTAGCTGGGAGGGATCCGATGTCACGGAGGTTGACATGGGTATGCCTATCGGGTACCCTACCATGAGGGTACCTGGTGCACGTATCGACTAGGCCCAACTATCAGAGCCTACATGAAGCCCATGAAGGGAGGCCCACGAAGATGGAGTATCCTCCAAGTTTGGCGAAGCAATAGTCGGTTTAGAGTTTCCTTACTTGTAAATCGAGTCGGTTACGAACACCCGAGACCCAGCCTATTATTTAAGGACTGGGAGGGCCATCGAACCAGACCACGTACTTTCAGAGCCACAAACCCTAGCGAGATCGACATCTCGCCGGGATCCTTGTAACCATCATATTCACAAAGCAATAACAGACAGGCAGGACGTAGGGGTGTTACCTCCACACGAGGGCCCTGAACCTGGGTAAAATCTTTGCCCTGCTTGTCAGCCGACGATACTTCCAGCTCTACCACGTTCTCTCCCCCATATTCATAACCTAGGGACCTTAACCATGGGTCTTGATGAGTCTACCCCTCGTCAAGTGGCGCCGTCTGTGGGAAAGAATAGCGCTGGACTCGAAGTTTCGCCGGTCCCAACAGCAAACGGCAAATCGCCGATCACACCAGCAAACGGCAACTCGCCGATCTCATCTGCAAACGGCAACTCGCCGGCCATGTCAGCAAACAGCAACTCGCCGATCCAGGCGACACACGGCGACTCGCCGATCCACTCGAAAAGCGGCAGCCTGCCCGCTTCACCCGCAAAAAGCGCATCTGCTCTTCCAATGAATTTCAATCCGCACTCGCCAGAGCTTCAGGAGGCGTTTTCTGGCCTTGAATCAGGTTTGAGCTTAACTGTTGGAGCATTCAATTTTTTCGTAAACAATCTTGGCACGCAGGACTCGACAGATCCGCAACAACGGTGCTGGGCGCACTCGAGGCTCCGTCGACTGCGCTCGCCCCGTCGTCGATTCCTGAAGCCTGCTCGCCCGCAACAACCATGTCGACCGGCGAGATCGACAGGTTCATGATGACGGAACTCCAAGGCGAGGAGGCAGAATCAGCATACCGCACAAGCAACGTCGACTTCAACCTACCACTCGACGAAGTTTCGACTGCGGGATCTCCCTCGATGACTTCTACGAGCCCGCGATTCATAACGACAGCAACGTCGACTCGGAGATCTTCACCAACACCAACCTCGCTCAGAAATCCATAATGGCTCGCCAACACCGAGATGAGCATAGGCGATGAGCACGCCGACAACGAGATTCGCCTCGAAGATCTACTCGATGAACACACTGGCTCTGACATGAGCCTCGACGGCGACGTCGAGTCCATGACTGGAATCGACAGCACATACACCTGTCCTCGGGTCACGCCCCATCAGGTCTACGTGGCCTTCACGCAGAATCATCCGCAGACGCAGCCGCTCGCAGGCCTGCACAATTCCCATGCACGGTAACCATGCCGGATGGGGTCACAACCTTGACAATCACGGAGGAGATGGCAGCAAAAGCAGATAAAGTCATAAAGGAGTGCACAATGATGCCACCAAATTCCACCCCAGAGGAGATGTTGACCTTCCAGTACTTCAACTGGCAGGAGTCAATTCGACTGCAAAACTACCGAGCGACGCTCGAGGAGCGCAAAAGGCAAGCCAGCCTCTCGAGTGCCCGAAGAAGGGAGCAATCCCTCGGGTCCACAATGCAACCAACCCCACGACCTAGGTCGCGGTTGGCAAGCCTTCCAGAACATGAAAGGGTAGCAATCACCCGTAACCTGTCGTTCATGACAGAGGACGCTAATGGAATCCCAGTGCCCAAAACTGCTGCGGGTGCATTATTCTCCGTAGGTGCTTACCTCAAGGCAATGCAACCTCCGGCGAATGACCCTAACGCAGCCCTGCATCGCCAACAACTCAAATCGCTAGCTCTAGCGGCACAGGCTATACAGCCAGAAGACAAAACTCCAGCAAGGAATCGCGATCGCGACATAGTCGACTCACGACACGCAGCACATCATCGCAGTGGTCGCAGCCACCACTCGGATGAAGGAAGGAGAAGCACGCGCCGGCACAGGTCCAGCAGAAGCAGATCTCGAAGATCCTATAGCAGCGATTCATACTCTGATCGTGAACCAGAGCCATGCGGAGCATTGTGCTTCACTCGACGCATCCGTGAGACGCGGATGCCCAAACGGTTCAAGTTGACAGGCGAACAACCCAAGTACAACGGTCGCCAAGAACCTTCTGGGTGGTTAGAAGATTACAGACTCGCCGTGGCATGCCAGCGTGGCACGAACACCACGGCGATGCAGTACATACGACTTATGCTCGAAGGAACTGCCCGCGACTGGCTCAAATCGCTCCCTCCATCATCATGACTCGTGGGACGATTTCCGCAGAGACTTCATCAAAAACTTCGAGCCTCTGTGTGAGCGCCCGAAGACATTCGAGAATTAAGGACATGCACTCAACGATCAGACGAGTCGTTGAGATCATACATACGGCGGTGGACCGAAATACGCAATTCGGTTGGCAAAGTGTCAGAAGACAGGGCCATGGATGCCTTCATACAAGGTCTCGCCAGGAAGGACTTCAAAGAGGCACTTGGTCGTGAAAAGCCAACCTCCCTGGCTGACCTCATCAAAGTTGCGACTGAGTGGGCAGATGGAGAGGATTCTGTACGCAGATCCCGTGCTTCCCCACACGCGACAACTACGAAAGCGGCAGTCGAGCCGCAGAGATTCATACAGAGAAGATCGCAGGCGCAAACGTTCCAACGTCCTTACGACGATAACAGACCCGAGTTCATGGCGGCTGGATACACACACCGGGAGGACCAAGATAGAAGCAATCGACGCTCGGATGATCGACGGGACAGTCGAGATCGCGAGCAGCGGAGCGACAGCTACAAAAGGCAAGAATGGCGCAAACGCAGCGACGCAAAACCCGAGCGGTCATTCGAGGAAAAGATGGACGACTGGTGCAGATTCCACCTCTTCAAGGGGGACGACGGAAAACTACGCTCCAATCACACCCTAAGGAACTGCAGGGAATTCGACCAAATGGCGACTGACTACATGATACGACTCAAAAGGTACGGCCCAGCACCTGCTCAGCCCACGCCTGCACCCGCACCACAGCCGAACGCTGTGCCCGCTCTCATGGCGCCACAGCCGCCACCGCAACCACCACCACAGCCTGCTCCAGGCGCAAACCTCGCAGGTGCCATACAACCCGTACTACGGGCGGAAGATGATCAATATCCACAGCCCCACGGGCAGATGTACATGATACAAAAGGGTCGCCCCTCCAACAGGCAGCAAAAGCTAATCACTCGACAGTGAACATGGCTGTCATGGCACCTCCTGCCGTGCCGAATTTCTGAAGGGATCGGAAACCATCATAAGCTTCAGTCGAGAGGATCATCCCCCAGCTGTAGTTCGACCAGGGCACGCGGCTCTGGTACTCGACGCGCAAATAGGAGGCTACGCCATGACCAAGGTCTTCATGGATGGAGGCAGCGGCATAAACATCATCTTCGCGGACACGCTCCGCAAAATGAACAGGTCAGTCGAAAACCTCCCAAAATCTTCAAATACCTTCCACGGTATGTTCCTGGCAAAGCAATTAGCCCAGAAGGCACCATACAACTCGACGTTACGTTCGGGGACAAAAGCCACTTCAGGACAGAGTCGATTGAGTTCGAGGTCGTCGACTGGAAATCACAATACCATGCTATTCTTGGTCGCCCGACGTTTGCTCGATTCATGGCGGTGCCACACTATGCGTACCTCACGCTGAAGATGCCAGGACCAAAGGGAGTCATCACTGTCCGTGGAAACTTTCAAAGGTCCGATGCTTGCGACCGCGAGTTCAGCAAAATCTCCGAGATGTTCGGGGTGGAAGAATCACTCGCCGACTTGGCGATTACCAACGACCGCACACTCCTTCCAGAGCATAAGAAGTTGGCAGTCGACAGATCCTTCAATGCTACAAATGACACAAGGTCGCATCAGGTGCACCCGACCGATCCGTCCAAGACAGTCAACATATCTTCGAGCCTGCCTATCGCATAGGAAGGCGCGCTCGTCGAATTCCTCCGTGAGAACTGGGAAATATTTGCGTGGTGTCCAGCCGACATGCCAGGTATTCCCAGGGAATTCGCCGAGCACTCTCTCCAATTGTTTCCAGATGCAAAGCCAGTCAAGCAAACGATGCGTCGAATCTCCGGCCCAAAGCGAACCGCAGTCGAATCTGAAGTCGACCGGTTACTCGCAGCAGGATTCATTAGGGAAATCAAGAAATCACAATGGGTGGCCAACCCGTACTCGTAGAAAAGAAGCATACAGACATCCTTCGGATGTGCGTGGACTTCACAGCGCTGAACAAGTGCTGTCCAAAGGATCACTTCCCGCTACCCGATCGACCAGATCGTCGACTCCACCGCCGGATGCGCACGACTCTCCTTTCTGGATGCTTACTCAGGTTATCACCAGATAAGGATGAAGCAAGAAGACGAAGAAAAAACGGCGTTCATAACCCCACTCGGGGTCTACTGCTACACAACTATGCCCTTTGGGCTCAAAAACGCGGGTGCAACATACCAGCGCATGATGCAGGACTGCCTCAAAAAGCAAATTGGACGCAACGTCCAGGTCTACGTGATGACATTGTCATTACCACAAGGGAAGAACGCACACTACTCGACGATTTGAGGGAGACGTTCGCAAACCTCAAACGCTTCCATATCAAGCTCAATCCTAAGAAGTGCACGTTCGGCGTTCCAGCCGGGCAGCTCTAGGGTACCTAGTCTCTGCCGTGGAATCGAAGCAGACCCGGAGAAAATACAGGCCATCCTCACAATGCAAAGGCCTTCAAAGCTTCATGATGTGCAGAAACTAGCAGGACGAGTAGCAGCGCTCAGTCGATTCATCAGCAAACTGGGTGAAAAGGCTTACCATTCTATCGACTGATGAAGAAGGCGGACAAGTTCGAGTGGACGCCAGAAGCTGAAGCAGCCTTCACAGATCTCAAGCGGATCCTCACAAGCCCTCCGATCCTCGTCGCACCTAAGGAACGGGAACCACTCTACCTGTATGTCTCGGCTACAAACAGGGTGGTGAGCACCGTACTGGTAGTCGAACGCATGGAGGAGGGGCACATCCAAAGCATACAACGTCCAGTCTACTACCTGAGCGAGGTTCTCTCCATATCAAAACAGCGGTACCCGCACTATCAAAAGCTGGCATACGCTGTATTCATGTCCTCAAGGAAGTTGACACACTACTTCACCGAGCACCCGATCACCGTGGTAAGTAACTCAGCAATCGGTGATATCCTCACAAACCCCAATGCAACGGGTCGAGTCGCAAAATGGCTCATCGAGCTGGCTCCAAGAGACATCAAGTACGAGCACCCGAAGGCTATCAAAGCACAAGTCCTACCCGACTTCACAACCGAGTGGATAGAGGCCCAATTACCTGGAGCACCAGACGTGTCCAATTCCTGGACCATGTACTTCGATGGGTCCAAGAAACACGAAGGCGCAGGCGCAGGCGTCATCCTCATATCACCAAAAGGGGACAAGCTACGTTATGTTTTGCAGATGGGATTCAAACTACCCTCCAATAACGAGGCTGAATACGAGGCCTGATCCATGGCATGCGGATGGCAAAAGCACTTGGGTGCACTCGATTGATGATCTACGGCGACTCCAATCTCGTGGTGCAGCAAACAATGAAGGCCTGCGACGCAATCGCGGACAACATGATCGCTTATCGCGACCTGTACAACACACTGGAGGGCAGCTTCGAGGGCTGTGAGTTGAGGCACATAGGAAGGGAAAGTAACGAAGAAGCAGACATGCTAGCCAATCTTGGCTCAACTGGCGCACAAATTCCACCTGGTGTCTTCCTCGAGCGCATCGAACACAGATCTATCAAGGAGAAACGAGAGCCTCCTCCGTCGACTACGCCACCCAAAAGCAAATGCCTAGCACAGAGGACCCCCCAGTCGAGGTATTTCTCATTGAGCCAACTGGACTCAACCTTTTCTGGCTTACATACTCCGTGGCGAGCTACCAGATGACATAACCGAGTCCCGACGCGTGACTCGAAGATCAAAAGCATACACCGTTATCAACGGCGAGTTATACAAGCGCAGCATATCAGGTATGTTCCAAAGATGCATCGCATTCGAAGATGGCCAAGCCATACTTCGAGACATTCATGCAGGTACCTGTGGGCATCACGCCAGCAGTCGATCACTCGTAGCCAAAGCCTTTCGCGCAGGGTTTTACTGGCCTACAGCACTCAAAGACGCGGAGGACATAGTCAAAAGGTGCGTCGGCTGCCAGAAATTCGCAACAAGGCCGCACGCACCCGCATCGGCGTTGAAGACTATACCGCTGGCCTGGCCTTTCGCCCAATGGGGGCTCGATATGGTTGGGCCACTCAAAAAATCATCGCATGGCGGGCATACTCACCTACTGGTGGCAGTCGACAAGTTCACAAAGTGGATCGAGGCGGTCCCCATCACAAATTCGACTGCTACTACGGCAGTCAACTTCATAAAGAGCATCATCTACCGCTTCGGTGTCCCAAACAGTATCATCACTGATAACGGCACAAACTTCACGGCTGAGGAGTTCAAAACCTTCTGCAAAGAGCAGGACATTACGCTCAACTACGCATCCGTGGCACATCCACAATCCAATGGCCAAGTCGAAAAGGCCAATGGACTTGTGACGAGTGGGATCAAGAAGCGCCTCCTGGTGCCACTCAAAAGAGCTGCGGGTGCTTGGGTCGAAGAACTACCATCTGTGCTATGGAGCCTACGCACAACTCCCAACACTTCTACGCAGTTCACCCCATTCTTCATGGTCTATGGTGCAGAGGCAATTCTGCCATCAGATGTAAGGTTCAATGCGCCACGAGTTGAAGCATACAATGAAGAAGACGCGGAAGAAGCACTCGAAGATGCAGTCGACTTACTCGATGAAGCGCGAGACACGGCCTTGGCCCGCACAGCTGTTTACCAGCAGATCTCCGCAACTACCATAGCCGTCGACTGCGAACCAGGTCCTTCGTCGTTGGTGACCTGGTTCTTCGACTGAAGCAAAAGAAGGTGCACAAGCTCGCTTCCCCATGGGAGGGTCCCTTCATCATCACGGAGGTCCTTGGTGGAGGCGCATATCGACTGAAGCACGCGAAGACAGGCGAACTCTCTCATAATCCTTGGAACGTTGCGCATCTGCGCCGTTTCTACGCATAAAGTGCTCACAGTCATACAATGTAATAGGCTATATGTCGGATGGCTGCAGGTTTCAGACGCGCTCTTTTCCTTACCAGGGTACCTAAGGGGACTGGAAGGTTTTTAATGAGGCGGCCTGCAGCCTAACATTCAAAAGAGGAATAAAATCAATGTTCCTTCGACTTCTTTGTTACTACTACCCGCATAATTCATACCTTAACCGCACCCGAAACCCTCGGGGGCTGTGTTATCGATCAAATGAGCTCTCGCTCTTGCAGAAACACAATGCCTTAGCCGCACCCGAATGCTCGGGGGCTGCGTAACAAGGATCCAAACAAAGAACACAAAAACTCTGCAGCCGCACTCGAATACTCGGGGGCTGCACAGTCATTGGTTCACAACCAACACATATTTCACAAACCCCGCTCGACTGACTCGGGGGCTCGACAAAAAATCAAAGTATACAAACTATACAATATACAAAGAGTCAAAAATTACACTCGGGGGCTGCCCCTATACAAAAATTGCACTCGCAAACTATTCTAATCCTCAGGCTCGTCCTTTACGGGCAGCTCGGGACCGCAAAGCTGTTCGCGAGTGCACTCGATTAGTGTCTCCGCAGCTTGGATCGTGTCATCCAGGTCTTTTTGTTCGAGAACCTCTCCGGCTGCAGGTGTCCGCAACACCAACCTTGGTTTTCGACTACGCATATACGCCATTGCAGCGTTGGCTCCAATCACAAGTCTCTGAGACAGCAACTCTCGAATGGGATTTGTTTGACGGAAGATGTTCAACAAAGCACGAATCCCTTGTGGTTGTGGCCCCGAGGAAAAAGAGTCTCGTTCAGGCGAATAAACGCTGCCCGGCATAACTCCAGCAGTTCAGCACTTCGCCAGACGCGATCCTTCAGGGTGGCGAGTATGCGGGCATGGTACCTATCAAGCCAAAAGTGTTGACGCCCAGTCGTAGGGTCGTCAACCACGCTATCCAGACGCCCTTCCACGCGAATCTTTTCAGCCTGGAAGTTGTCGACAAAGCCTACAAACACGGGCACACCAGTCAGATCAAAAGGAAAAGCTACGCAAAAAGCTTGTAAACAGAGCAAGACTCGAACTTACACTCGAGTTGCCTGTTCACAAGATCCATCTCCCCGAGCACATATTCCTCGCGTTGGGTGGCCAACGCGGGTCTCGCCCTCAATCGATTCAGCTCAGCCTGGGCGTCCTTCAGATCTTGCTCCATTCTCACAAATTTGGCCTTCATATACTCCATCACCTTGGCATCATTTACCACCTGACCCTGGGATCGGGTGGTGATTGGAGCCTGCGAGGAACTAGTCGCAGTAGCAGGTTCTCGTGACTGTTCAAAGAGCATAATCACAAACACAAAGTTTGTGTCAGAAGCTAAAACTCATGTCATAAGCATACAACTCTTCGAGTGAAAGACATTAGCAAAAGACTTTGCATAAACAAGGTAGCAAAACAAAGCGCAGACTCGCGCAGTTCAGAAGGTATCATTACAAGGCATAAAAAAGCAAAAGGGTACAGCTACCCTAAACCTAAGATTCGATTTCCTAAGCAGACGATTGGCAGTCTCGAGTGCCCGGCGCTCCATGGTGTTCATAAAAACTTCGGCCAGTCGCGCGGCGGCTCCGCTCACCCCCTTCAGGAAATGGGCTTCCCATCTGGCTTCTGAGGGAACGCAGACAGTGCTGCCTCATAGTCGCAATCTATCCCATGTCCCATAAGAAGCTTGATGGTGGACTCGGATCCGCGTACCGTGTTGGCGCGAGCGAAACCCGCCATGGTGGACGTCCCGGGGCCAAACACGTCGGCGAAGTCATCCACCGTCGACGGCACTACGCCAGTCGGGAACACCACTTGGTATACAGCGCCAAGTGTGCTCGTCGATTTGGCGAGTGCTTCTTTCGCCTGGTTGCATAGAGCGCCTAAGCCGCCCACAGCCTGTTCCAGCGAAAGATCGTCACTCGCCACGTCCGCAGAGGCCGGTGCGCCAACAGCTTCTGCACAATTCAAAAAGGCATAAGTCATTTTACGACACTCGACAAGTTATATCGTCATATCAAAAGGAGAAAAGATTACTCACCTCCCATGACCTGCGCGAGTGCCGCGAGCTGGTCAGCATATCCTCGCTCGCGTGCAGCGGCTGAGTTGGTGGCGGCAGCCAGCTCTTTCTTCGACTCTTCGCGCTGCGCGGCGAGTGCGTCTTCCAGCTCCTTCTTCTCGCCTGGCCCAGCAAAATCACGTGCATTCAATACTCGACAAAATCAAGCATTGCAAAAAGAAGTTCGGCAAAACAAAAGCAAAAAGGAGAACTCACGACTGAGCCGCTCAGCTCGGCGCGCATGGTGTCCCTCTCCTGCTCCACCTGGACATAAGCCTTGGCAGAATCTGCCAAGGTGTGGTAGAAGGGCTGCGAGCACACGATTCAGCAAAAATCAAACTCTCACAGACCTACAACTAAACGGGTCAAGCAAAAAGTTACTACGTGGTTCATCCACGGCTCAGGAGCCGCGACTGATGTCCCGACATCTGGAGTTGCCGCCTTGGCTGTCTCAATGACAGCATCAGTGGCCATGGCTGGGCAGCCTCGTTTCCAGTCGGTGCAGAATTCGAGTGCTCCAGGGTGGAACATTTCGACTGGAGGAGTCCCAGGCTGATTGTTTTCAGCGCTGTGGCAACACAACAAAGCAAAAAGACGGTAGCACAAATATGTGACAGCACAAAATTCTCATACTCAAAAACACATACCTGTGCTCCTCATCTTCCTCATCTTCGGAGTCGCCAAAAATTGGTCCCCCAAAGGCTGGGGTACCACTCGACTGAAGAGGAAGAGTTGAGCTTGTTGAGCACGCACGCAAAGGAGCGGCTTGGAAAACAGGTGGTGAACCTGATTCCTCGTCATCCTCCAAGCCCTGCTCCTTCGCGGGTGAACTTGCAGCAGAAGGCGCCTTCTTGGCCAGTCGACGCCGCTTCGGTGGCGCGGTATCGACTTCTTGGTCAGAGGTGGCCTTGTCTTCAGATTGGACTCTTCTGCTGCTTCCTCCTCGACCTCCTCCACATGTGAAGTGGTGGCAGAAGGGATGGGCGACTGATCCCCTTTCGGGTCCACCACCTGTGCCTGTGTTTCTTCAGTCTCGCCATTTTCAGGCAGAGGAGGAAGGGAGGCAGCAGTCGAGTGACCCTGCATAGCATACATCACAAATTGCAAAGTCAGAATCAAAAATCGCATATCGCAGAACATGCGAGTGGCAAACTCTTCATTGCAAGCAGGCTATAACACATACATACCTCAAGCAAAGGGTTCTCCAACCCATATGGTGCAACAGGGCAGTCGACGTTGCAAGTGTCGCCTGTCGTCAAGTTGGTGATGTGCCGCACATGCGTCAGCAGCTCACTCCTTGAAAGCTCCTCTGGGTTCATTCGGGTGATGTCACCCGCGCCTTCATACTCCCACATGGGGTGCGCTCGGGCACGGATGGGCCACACCCGCCTCTTCACAAAGGTGGCGATCAAATGGATGCCTGTGACCTTGTCCAGCATGCCTCCGATCCGAGCCAGCAAAGGGCTTGCCTCCTCCATTTCTTCGGCTGAGAGTTGGTGATCCCACGCCTTGGTCCTGGTGAAAGCAGCAGTCGAGAAAGGGGCGGCTGCATCCTGCTCGACAGTCGCATAAAACCACCCCTTCCTCCAGCCTTGAGCGGAGTCGACGGTCTTCAGGCGGAAGTAGCGGGTGTCGCTGCGCACCTGGATTCCACAGCCGCCAACAGGGTAGGTGCGACCGCCTCCTCTGTTCGGCCGTACCATGAAGATGGCTTTCCACAGCGCCCAGCTGGGTGCGACGCCGAGGAAGCACTCGCACAGCGTGATGAAACACGCGATATGCATAATGCCATTTGGGGTGAGATCATGGATCTGCACCCCGTAGGCAAAAAGAAGACCACGAACGAAGTCGTGGAGGGGAAGCGAAAAGCCCCTAGGCAAAAACTCCGCAAAACAAACACGCTCGTTGGCGCGTGGTTCGGGGAGTACCTCCTTGGGCGACGGCGCGCGCGGACGGCGAGCTGCTCCGCGGGTGGCAGATACCCCTGCTCGCGGAACTTGACCAAATGGGCGTCCTTGATGGTGGACTTCGCCCAGTCCCCGCTGCCCTTCTTCAGCGCGGCGGATGCAGATGTACCCGTCACGGCCTTCTTGCCCTTGGTCGCATCGGTCGCGGCGGCGGGGCAGCACCACGCTTCGCACCTCCACCTTTCGCCATTGCTACAGTGGAGAAGTGTGGGGCAAAGAACTTGGGCGCAGAGCAATGGAGGGGCAGCGCGAGGAAGGAGACGAGGGGCGGCGCAGGGAGTAAATGGCAAGTAAAAAACTCTGCCAGCGCCGTCCCCCCTATTTACCACAGATCGCAAAAATCGTAACCGTCAAAACAGATGCATACGCTCCGCGCGAAATCTGGCCATACACGTGGCGGCCATGGAGAGCAACCGTCGCGGC
>CAMZMU010000043.1:65304087-65383691 GCA_947311845.1 Poa pratensis
ATCAAATGGCTCCGAGATTCACGGCGGATCCCGGCTAAACTCATCTGCCGGATTCCGAAGAAAGGAGATATCGAACCCGAGGTGGAATCCGGGGAGAGGGTCGTCTTCCTGGACCACTTTGAACGTGGCTTCGGGCTCCCGGCCGGGAAATTCTTCCGGGATTTCTTGACAAATTGGGCTACAGCCACACCACCTGCCCGCCAACGCCATCCTCCAACTTTCGGCCTACGCGACCTTTTCCGAGGGTTACCTCGGATTATGGCCAAGCATCGAGTCCTGGGCCAAGTACTTCCAGCTGAAGAAGCAAAGTGTCCCGAACAAGAAGGTCGTGGACAAGGAGATGACGCTTGCGGGGCGGCCTCGATTTCACCTCGGCGCCTTTCTGAGTTTCCTCGGATCAGGGCCTGGACTCCTGCCGCAAATGGCAACGCTCCTTTTTATGTGAAGAACCCGGGCACCGAAGATCTCATCAATTTGCCGGAGTTCACCATTGGAACCCCCACTGCCCAACTCAACTGGGATTATGAGCCTGCACCCGACGCTCCCGAGGTTCTTCTGATCCACCAACCATGATGTCACTCCAGGAGAAAAGCTGGGGGCAGATGACATCTTGCGCACCATGATCACCCGCCGAGTTAGCCCTTTACAAGAGCGGGCCCATAAGATCTGCCATATGAGTGGCCGCTACGACCCCACTCGCACAGCACCTTTGAACTTGATGACTCCGAGGTGAAGAGGCGCATCCGAGCCATCGCCAAGACCACCATGCCCGATAAGTGGAAATGGGGTGTCAGCCCTATGACCGAGATCACCTTCCAGCTCAAGTAAGTGTACTTTACCCGACGTAAAATATTCCTCGGTTTCATTTTCACCCCGCCTTGTATTGATTCTTGTGCTAACTCGGTTTTACCTTGCCACCTCTGCAGAAGTTCACTCGACAGGAAATCGAGGATGGCCCCCTTTCTTCTAAGGAGTGGACTCCCGACCTGCCTGTCCCGGCCGCCGCCGAGGTTGAAGATCCGGACAATGAGGATCACCTCCCCATTCCCAAGGCCACCTCGGGTAAGACTCGTGGTTTCACCTCGCACCGCCCACCAGTTCGATCGTCTATCCAGGATTGGCCCGATGATGACGATGACGATTGCCAAATTCTGGAACCTGTCAACGTTATTCCCATTTCATATGCTCCTCCAACATATAAGAACTTTCATCCAGCGTCTGCAGCTTCCCGGAAGCGCTCAGGACCTGGTACCTCGGATGCCGAGGCTTCCAAGACCTCGGAGACTGCGGCGCCCAAAGCCAAGCGTGCCAAGAAGACCTCGGCGAGGCACAAGAAGCGAGGCCCCGTGGAGGAAGATGCGTAAGTCACCTTGCTCCTTTTTACCTTTCACTGTTCCGAGGTTAAGTTTTTTATACTCTAACTTAATCTTTTCTTTTTCGTCTAGCCCGGCTCGGCAGATCAAGCAGAGCCATAGCTCGATACACTCACCACTGCCTCCAGTGGTTGAAGCTCAGACACCGAGGTCGAGGTTAACCTCGGCAGCCCCGCCAGAGCCTCTCCTCCAGAACGGTCCATTGACCTCACCAGCCCGGAGAAGACCATCTCCTCCCCGGTGCGTGTCTCCTCCGCCGAACTTCCACCGCCGAGCTCTGACTCCGGCCTGGGGCACTCTGCTCCCCGCCGAGATCAGACTCCTCCGCCTCCTCAGAAGGATGCGGAGACAGATCGCGCCAAGACTCCGGCTAAGACCGTGCAGGAGCCTCGGCTCTCCCCCAAGTCTCAAGCTGCGCGCAACCAGCAGCAACAGCAGCAGAAGAAGCAGAAGAAAGATTCAGCTCCAGTTGTTGAGCCCCCCAAACAGCCACAGCAAACTCCAATGCCGCCACCGCCACCGGGCCCCAAGGCTGCGAGCACCCAACTGGTGCCGCATGTTCCGCTTCTGCGCCGAGGTCCACCTTGACCAAGACCGCGCCCTCGAGCTCTCAGGTCGCCACCTCCCGAGCTCTTTCGCTGCTACCATCCAGCCGAACATCAGCAGCTGGGAGGTCGGGCAACTCCGGACCAAGAGCGGGAACAGCTTAGGCTCGGAGAAGCACTACATGGACTGGAACTCGGCTGACACTGCCGAGGTCTCCTCTAACCCGAGCTCTGAGCATCCAGTTGGACCTAGCGCCGTGCTCCAGTCCATCTACAACATGCAGACTGCGGTCCTTGATTGCAGCAAGAAGGCCTCGGTAAGTTTCTTTACGCAACTCTCTTTCTTCCTTTGAAACCAAATGACAAACATACACTATTCCCAGTCCCCGAGATTCGGGTTGAGCAATTGACACTCCACCGAGTTAAAATTGCTCGGCTTGAATCTCAAAAACTTGTCATTTCTCCCATGCTGAGTCCCCGAGGCCAATGCCAAGTCCCCGGGACTCAATTGGGCCTCGGGTGCTAAAATACCTCGGATTTCTCGAACTGATCTCTCTATTTTTTCAGGAGTGCAACAATGCTCGGACAAAGATCTTCAAGAACCTCCTGCTGGATCACAACAGACTGAAGAAGTCTCACCGGACTCTTCTATCCGCAAGGAGCAGAGCGACAAAGATTACGCCTCCAAGTTGAAGACAGCCGAGATGAAATAGCTCGGCTGCAACAAGAGCTGAACCGGGCTAATGAAGCCAAAACTGCTGTGGAGGACGCTATGAAGGTCAAAGACCAGGCCGCCGAACAGCAGCAAGAGCTTGCCAAGACCCTGGAGAGCCGCGCCACCTCGGCCGAAGCCGAACTTATCGCCCTCCGAGCTATATCGAAAAGCTGGTTGTCCGAGCTCGCTCGGATTAATCACCAAATGGACAGTAAGTTTCTTCCCCTTTTCCTTATTTTCTGCCGACCTACACCCCGTGCCACCGTATGCCTTATTTCAGCGACAGCCTTTTTGTCTTCTTCAGAGAACTTCGAGCACTCCAAGGACAAGGCTATCCGCGAAGTTCAAGCAGCTCGGGCAAAGAGGGCTGAGACAGAAACCCTCAGCGAAAGCTGGGATATCCAGGACCACCTTGTTGCCCTTAATGCTCGGATCAGGCCGCTCAGCCATTGGAACCAAGCTGGTTGATGCTGCCATCGAGGTCCACCGTGCCCTCTGGCCCAAGGTCAAGACTCCCACTTGCATCGACGAGCTCGCCACGAAGCTGAAAGGAGCCGAGGCTAGACTTCGGGAGTGGAGATGCTCATCAGCTCGGGCTGGAGCGGACAAGGCCCTGGTGTTCGTGCTGTCTTGGTATGAAGATGTTGAGATCCACACGGTTACCTCCCTGCGCAGGGGCTCTCCTTGGAACTCCACCCCTGATGGCATTGCGAAACGCCAAGCAGCAGCCGACCGCTTTGCTAGTTATGCAAACACCCGGACCTTTGATGACGGGCGCCTCTATTCTGAGGATGAAGAGAGCTCGGACGAGGAAGCAGAGTCCGGTGAAGAAAGTTCTGACGGCGAGGAAATTGACTTTGACGAGCCTGAGAGCTCCAAGGGCAAGGCCGGCAAAACAACCGAGGTGGCTGAAGGCTCTGATGATGACTTCAGCTTCGACGAACCTCCGAACTCCAAGGGCAAGTCCGGCAAAGCCGTAGCCACCGAGGTGATTCCCCCGACGTGACGGACACCCCGGCATCCACTCCAACAACCGAGGTTGCTTCCGCGACCGAGGTTGTTCCTGCGCCCGAGGTTCCTGCGCCCGAGGCTCCTGCCCGAGGTCCTCCCCATCCGGCGACCGAGGTCTCTTCCGAGGCCTGAACTTGTCTCAAAAAACATTAAATCCCCGGTATGCCGGGTGCAGATGTAACAGACCTTAAGTAGTTTGCCTTGCTACCAGTACTATTATCTTGCTATCCGAACCATGCTTTTCTAAGAATTTATGCCGAACCCTTTTGGAACGAGTCCCCGAGTTCACTTTCGTGTTTACTATACTTGGCATTCTTTGCTCTTGTCTACCATTTTGGCGTTCGACAGTCGAGTCACAAGATTGTTGTTTATAGCATACAGTACTTAGCAAATGTCGAGGTGTGTTTCAAAATCATCCGACATAAACGAAAGGTAAAGACAGGGGTTAGTAAACGACACATGCCGAACTATTTTTGGACCGAGTCCCCGAGTCCATTTTCATGTTTCCCACGTTTTTTCATCTTTGCTCTTGACTACCATTTCGGCGTTCGTCAGTCGAGTCACAAGATTAGTTACACAGCATACATTACTTGAAGTTTGAGACGAGGTTCAAAATAGTTCGGCATATGAACGAAATTGACAAACAGAAATAAAACACAAGCACAAGAGCGAGGCAGTCCCCGAGCTTCAACCTCGGAGTGCCGACATTTCATTAAGGATTAACCGAGGTACATACATTGCGCCCTTCATGAGTAGAAAGGTCGGAGTAGAGCTATATTCCATGGTCGCCTGACCTCTGATCCGGGGTTGTCCAGCCCATCTTCCCTTGGTTCCTGCGCATCTATTAGATAGTACGAATCATTGAGCAGAGCTCGGCTCACAATGAACGGTCCCTCCCATGGAGGTGACAACTTGTGCCGACCTTTCTTGCGCTGCACCACCTCAGCACCAAATCTCCCTCGTGAAACACACGAGGGTTGATACTCCGGCTATGATAACGTCGGAGACCTTGTTGGTATATTGCTGACCGAGATGAGGCCAATTCTCTCGCTTCCTCAAGCAGATCTACTGCATCCTCCCGAGCCTCTTTTGCCTCGGCTTCAGTGTACATTGCCACTCTGGGCGCATCATATTCGATGTCAGTGGGTAGCATAGCTTCTGCCCCATAGACCATAAAAAATGGCGTATAGCCAGTTGATCGATTTGGCGTGGTCCTTAGACCCCACAGTACTGCTGGTATCTCATCTATCCAACACCCCGGCGTTTTCAGCAGTGGTTCAATGAGCCGAGCCTTGATGCCGGCCAACACTAGAGCATTTGATCTTTCCACTTGTCCATTAGACTCCGGGTGTGCCACCGAGGCTATGTCCAGCCGGATTCCCTTGTTCATGCAAAACCGAGCAAATTCTCCAACAGCAAAGTTCGTGCCGTTGTCCGAGATAATGCTATGGGGGTACCCATATCGCAGAATGATCTCCTTCAAAAAAGTCACTGCTGAATGACCATCCAACTTCCGGATTGGTTTCACCTCGATCCACTTGGTGAACTTGTCCACCATCACCAGTATGTGCGTCATGTTACCTCGGGCTGGTTTGAACTCTCCCACCATATCCAAACACCATACCGCAAACGGCCAAGTGATAGGAATTGTTTTGAGCGCCGAGGCTGGCATATGCGTTTGCTTGGCAAACCTTTGGCATCCTTCACATCTCCGGACTATGGCCTCTGCATCAGCAAGAGCAGTGGGCCAATAGAACCCATGCCTGAACACCTTGGCCACCAGAGCTCTTGTGCTGCAATGATGACCACACTCTCCTTGGTGGATCTCCAAAAGCATCTCCTTGCCTTCAGCTGGCTCGACACACCGTTGCAACACCTCGGTTACGCTTCTTTTATAGAGCTCCTTGTTGATGATGGTGTACGCCTTTGCCCTCCTTTGGATTCTCCTAGCCTCGGTTGTGTCACTTGGCAAGCTTCCCTCCGTTATGAACTTCATGATTTGCTCCGCCCACTCCGGCACTGGGTGCAAAGGAAAAAATTCTCGTCCACCTCCATTGGTTCG
The DNA here is from genome assembly GCA_947311845.1 of Poa pratensis. Taxonomy (NCBI): domain Eukaryota; kingdom Viridiplantae; phylum Streptophyta; class Magnoliopsida; order Poales; family Poaceae; genus Poa; species Poa pratensis. The sequence goes on from CAMZMU010000043.1 coordinate 65,309,794, forward strand.
GCCACCATAATCTCCTCCATTATTTCCTCCACCATCCTGCGACCAGTCCCCGAGTCTTGATGAGCAGTCCCCGAGGTTCGGTGCGCAGTCCCCGAGCTCTGCCACGCAGTCCCCGGGTCCGACCAAACGCACCCGACGTCTACCTCCATTGGAACAGGTCCGGGCTCTTGCTCCGCCGGGATGAAAATAGATTCGGATTCAGGAGAAGGTTTGATTGAAGGAGTTCTCAAGTGATTCAGGGCTACCCTGGTGGTACTGCCTCTTTAGATGAACCGAGCTTTGACAACACGTCGGCAGCATTATTTTCTGTCCGAGGTATATGCCTGTACTCACACCCTTCAAAGAACCCGGATATCTTTTGCACATGGAACCGATATAACGCCATGTTGGCATCCAGAGCATCCCAAGTTCCAGAAGATTGTTGCACCACCAGGTCGGAATCGCCGAAGCACTCTACACGCCGGATACCGATCTCCTTCGCCACATTGAGGCCATGGATTAAGGCCTCATACTCCGCCACATTGTTTGATGCTGAGAAATGAATCTGCAGCACGTATTTCAGCTGATCTCGCTTTGGCGAGGTGAGGACTATTCCAGCCCCCAGCCCGATCTTTGTCTTGGACCCATCAAAATGCATTTTCCAATAATTATAGTCCGGCCTGGGTGGCTCATACTGCATCTCGGCCCAATCACAAAAGAAGTCCGGCAACGCCTGGGATTTAATTGCATCTCTTCTCTCATAATGTGGTGCATATGGAGACACCTCAATCGCCCATTTGGCAACTCGGCCAGTTGCATCTTTGCACCCGATGATCTCCGAGATTGGAGCTTCGCACACCACCGTCATGGGATGCTCCTGGAAATAATGCTTCAACTTCTTGACCGCCAGGTAGACACCATACGTCATCTTCTGGTAGTGAGGGTAATTCTGCTTCGAGGTAGAGATCACCTCGCTCAAGTAATACACCGGTCTCTGCACCGACCTGCCACCTTCTTCGCGCTCCACCACCACTGCCACACTTACAACTCGGTTTGTGGCCGCAATGTAAAGTAACATCGGCTCATTGTGCAATGGTGACGCCAACACCGGGGCAGTGGACAACATCTTTTTCAGCTCATTGAACGCCACGTCGGCCTGCGGGGTCCATGTAAACCCGGTACTTTTCTTCATGAGCTGGTACAAAGGTAAGGCTTTTTCTCCAGCCGACCTACAAATCGGCTCAACGAGGCTAGGCACCCTGTGAATTTCTGCACATCTTTCAAACACTTCGGTAACTTCATGTTCTCAATAGCTCGGATCTTGGCCGGGTTAACCTCGATACCTCGGCTAGACACCAGGAATCCGAGCAACTTTCCAGCCGGGACACCAAAGGTGCACTTGTCCGGGTTAAGCTTCAACCGATATTTTCTCAAATTCACAAATGTCTCCTCGAGATCCTCGAGGAGAGTACGTTTCTCCTTAGTTTTGATGACGATATCATCGACATACACTTGCACATTTTTGCCCATTTGAGAGTGCAGGCATTTCTGCATACACCTCTGATAAGTTGCCCCGGCATTTCTCAGACCAAAACACATGACACGATAGCAATACGCCCCATACGGGGTAATAAAAGCAGTCTTTATTTGATCCTTCGGGTTCAGTGGTATCTGGTGAAAACCAGAGTACGCATCGATAAAAGACAACAGTTCACAACCAGCAGTGGAATCAATCACTTGATCAATCCGAGGTAATGGAAACGGATCTTTCGGGCACGCCTTGTTGAGGTTAGTGAAGTCAATGCACATGCGCCACACCTTGACCACGGCTGGCTCGTCTTTCTTCTTTTCCACCAAGACCGGATTGGATATCCAGTCCGGATGCAGCACCTCCATAATGAACCCGGCTGCAAGCAACTTAGCCAGCTCGTCCAGCACCACTTGTCTTCGGTCGTCTGAGAGACGACGGGTCGGTTGCCTCACCGGTTTCACCTCTGGCCTGACAAATAAAGAGTGCTCTGCCAACTCCCTCGGAACACCAGGCAGGTCCTTAGCCGACCATGCAAAGATATCCCGATTCTCACGGAGGAAGTGACAGAGCTCGCCTTCCTATTTCTCGCCCAGCCCGGTCCCAATGATGGCCATATGCTCTGGGTGCTCCGGGTCAATGGGGATCTTCTTGGTCTCCTTGGGCACCTCGAATGCTGCAGTTGAGTCCGGGCTCATCAGTCCGGACATGCCGAGCTGTGTTGACTGCGCCATTGCCACCACTTGATGCAGCTTCTTCTTCTCAGCTGCGATCACCAAAGACTCGGCCAGATTAGACCCCGCCGAGGCACACTGAATGGCTCGCTTGTAGTCACCCGAGATGGATATGATCCCATTAGGCCCTGGCATTTTCATCTTCAGGTATGCAACATGGGTGGAAATCATGAACTTGGCCAGAGCCGGCCTTCCAAGCAATGCATGGTATGCACTCTCCAAGTCCACCACCTCGAACTCGATACTCTCAACTCGGCAGTTATCCTTGGTTCCAAATGCTACATCCACCCATATCTTGCCCATGGGTGCACAGGAAACGCCAGGCACAATCCCATGAAAAGTACAACTGCTTGGCATCAACTGATTTGGCGATATGCCCAATTTCACCATTGTGTCTCGGTACATGATGTTGATGGCACTGCCATTGTCCACCAGAACTCGGGTGAACCTCACATTGTTGGTAGGCCCACACAACGTCGGATCTACCACCAGGGCATACTTTCCAGGGCTCGGCATGATCCGAGGTGTGTCTTTCCTGCTCCAAGTGATCTCCTGCTCAGACCAGTTCATATAGGTCGGCACCACCGGCATTACTGCATTCACCTCCATGGCACGCCTCTGCACGCTCTTCTTGTCAGTTGGCTCGGTCACAAAGACCACATAGCTCGCATGAGCCTCTCTATAGTCATTTCCGGGGTATTCATACTGCTGACTTGGTCCGGCACCATTGTTGTTATTACCTCGGACATTCACAACATTCACGGGCCTTGCTGCTGCAGGCCTCGGAGGAGGTGCAGTGGTTATCGGGGTAACATTTGCTCCGGACAGATTTGGGTGGGACCTCGGCTGAAATCTCTGAGGTGGTCCTGCTCTGTTTCCTCCGGCCTTCGCCCCTTCTTCTCTGATTCTGCGGTTCCAGCTGCACTGCCGGGTTGAATGGTTGGCTGGCTTGCGCGGGTCGGTCGTATGGTAACAGCAAGGACCATCTATCATTGATTCATAAGTCAAGGGTGGCTCCGGGTTCGGACTAAATGCCGGACCATTGATTTTTGGCCTCTGGACACCTCCAGCTCCGGGCTGATCCGGGTTCACCGCTGCAACTTGGTTCGAGGTGTATGGGTAGTCCGGCTCCCTCCTCTTTTGTCCGAACTCTGGCGGTCATTACACCTTGGTCCGAGCCGGTTGTTTATTGGCTCCCTCCTTCTGTTACGTGCCACTGCCTCTGCTGCTGGCTGCATCGGATCACCCAGAGCATAAGAATCTGCAATCCGGATTGTTTCTGCTAGGGATTTCGGCATATCTCTTTGGAGCCTCTGCCACAGCATGCTGCCATGTCGACAACCATCTGCAAACCAGGAAATGGCCTGTGCCTCTACAACTCCTTCACAGGAATTCCGAACATTGCTCCACCGAGTTAAGAATTCTCGGTCAGTTTCATGATCATCTTGCTTACATGCTGCCAGGAGCTGAGGTCGGTTTGGCCTCTTGTATGTACTAGCAAAGTTGCTGTTAAACGCCAGCTCCAAGTCTATCCAGGAGTTGATACTATACTCCGGCAAATTATTCAGCCAGATCCGAGCTGGACCTTCCAACATGTGCGGGAGATACCGGACCGCCCATCGGCGATTGCCCCCCGCTATGTGCACCGAGGATACATAATCTGTCAGCCAATCTTGTGGCTTGGTGCTCCCATTGTATGGCTTGGTGTTCCGACCTAACTGGAACTGAGATACTGGCGGTGGTGGCTCCTTCATGATCCGAGGTCCAAAACACGCCGGACCAGGAGGGCCTTCCTCCTCCAGTTGCTCGGACAAGTAGATTCTATCCAGCTTGTTACGAACATCGCCTGGAGCTAACATCCGACCTCCTATCCGAGGTCCCAACGCCCCATCCACTCTGTGGTATCCAGCTCGCGCCATGGCCGAGTCTCCATCATCATATCGGTCATCGCCTTGACCGACATTCTGAGGTTGCTGAACATACTCCGGCTCTCGCTGATATTGCCCCTGCGGCCGGGTTGTTGCTGATACCTCGGGGGCGGAGGTGGTTTACCTCGGCCAGCCGACGCTGCTTGCCCGCCATTCTGATTTCCCTGACCGGAGTTACCCTTAGCTCGGCTTGCATTACCTGGGCCGGGGTTTCCCTTAGCTCGGCTAGCATTGCCCTGGCCCACCTTCTGCTTTGCTGCTAACACGGATCATACATCTGCAGCTGCTTGTTCTGACCCGAGGTGACACTCCGGGCTCGATCGGCTCCTCCGACGAGTGGAGACGAGGCTTGCCCCTTGGACACCTGACTAACTGGCCTAGCTGAATAAACCATCTCCGAATCACCAGCCCCGGCATATGCTCTGCGGAGAGCCTCATTCTGCTGGTTAGCTACATACACTAACTCATTGACTCGCTTCTGCTGCGCACGCCATGCATCTCCAGTCAACCCGGATAGCTCGGCCCTGCCTGCCTCGGCAGCTCTGAGGTTCTTAGCAGGGGAACTATATACCGGCCTTCCAGTCGACACGCGACTCTCACTCCTACCGAGGTGGTAGGTCGAGCCTCCCTGTATCTCATCATTGAGCCCCTTGCCTCTCTGCCGCACCTCGGCTCCCCTATGTGTATCAACTGCTACCGGGGTGAAGCCATTCGCTGCATTGTACTCACGCAGATCTCTATTGAACTCATCTCTAGCTGTTATCATTGCTACAGCCTCCTTTTGCAACAGGACACGCTTTGCCTCTAGGTCGGCCACAGTCACCACTACATCCACTCCTGGATTTACTGGGTCTGCCAGTGTCTCCACTATCTCTACCAGGGTCGCACCTCGGCCCTGCAGCTCGGGGGTACCAGGCAGCTCTTTCTCTAGCCTGGGCTTTGCAGATCTCACCTTAGCAACCTCGGCCGCCTTGGATTTGCTGGCATCTACTTTGCCAGCGGCGTCAACCGGACCAGTCATCATCACCTCCACGCAGCTCTCGGGGCGAGTGATACGCCGACCTAAAGCCGCGAGGAGAGGAGTTTCGTCGTCCACGAGCACCTGCTCCGGGTACTCGCGAACAACCTCGACAGCAACGTATGTGACGAAGCTGCCGAGCATCATGGTGAAGCCGTGCTCGGGGAAGGGCTTGCCGGCGAAACACCCCGCGTTGTCGCTGATGAAGGTGAACTCTCCGATCTTGGCGATAAGCCCGGAAAGAACACGCTCGCCTGAGCCCGTCCGGATGAAAACTCCCTCCAACGCCTCAATCTGCCCCACGGTGGGCGCCAACTGTCGTGGTGGGATCACGGCAGATGCCATAGGTATGGCTAAGATGGGGCCGAATGGTCGTTGGGGGAATCCGGGGAGGGTTTATGCACTCAAGAAGTGCACACGCAAGAACACGCAAGAAACCGCAAGAACACGAACGAAAACAAGAAACCAAGAACACAAAGCACACCACGATGTACCCTGCTTCGGGGCCCTCTTGTGGAGGTAACACCCCTACTGCAGCACTATCCTACTCAGTGTATAGCTCAAAGTGACAAGTACAAGCTGCTCCTCGAGCTGTATGATGATACAATGGTGAGAACTTGAGGTAAAAGATGGAGCTACACGGGAGGAAGAAGGCACTCCGAGCTAGATCCGAGGTGTTTCCGGGGTGTTCCGAGGTTCCTTTCTCTCTTTCTTTCTCTCTTGATCGATCAGTCCGTCCCTTCAAGCAGGAGGGGGGTGAAGCCCACTATATAGGCCAGCCGGGTTACCGTTGTGCCCCTCGCTGAACACTGTTGCCATGCCTCTGCAACGGTCACCACCGTACCTCTGTCAGGGACAAGACGTGGCCTGCCCATCTCCTGGCCTAACGGCAGAACTAGCATGTCTCCTCTGACCGAGACAGGACGTGGCCTGGCAGAGCTACCTCGTAGCCTTTTCCCAGATCCCGCGTGGTCAGCGGTCAGAGACGTGCAGGCCCGCCGAACCCGGGGCACGCCTCTGCCAGGCTCCTTGACAGACGCTCCCGCGTCAGGCGCTCTTGTACCCGGCTGGAAGTGACAGGAGCATTGACTCCTGCCCGACCTACAGCCTACCACCTCGGTTAGCTCGGCACGGATGTGACGAGCTCCGTACCTCGGGTCTTGCGCTTAAGATCTTTACCAGGTCGGATCTTACTTCCTCCCCACAGCTTCTCCTGCTCTCACAACACAAACCCTAGCACCGAGGTAGTTAGGTCGGCTGAACATAGCTCGGACAGTGAACCTCGGCCCAGGCCAACGGGATACCTCGGACCCTCTGGGCCAAGACAAGTCGGCCTTTTCTGTACCTCGGCATATTCTTAAACTCTTCTTATGCCAAGCCTTGACCCTACCCGGGGGTAGCCCCCCGACATCTTTGCACGGTGGTGTTTTGAGCTTGGTTCTATATATGTGTTCTCGAGGTTGTGTGAGCTCCGTCCTGTGGTGTTGGTGTTCGCTTTATGGTTTTCACCCGGTTTCTCCCGCTAATAAACCGGGTACCTTCTTCTTAACTAATTAACTAATGGATACGGGAAAACTTTTTCTTTGTTTCAGAAAAAAACGAGGTTGAGGTTGAGGCTGGAAGTGTCAGAAATGCAACACCCCTTTGCGAGGTGAGTTGGCTAAAAGTTACTTCATTGATAGATTACCGATAGAAAACACGAAAGTGCAAAGCGCAAAGTACGAGAACCAACACCCCAGTGAAATCTACACCTCTTAACGTGGCCGAGTGGAAAGGCTAAAGTATGGCTATATGGGTTGATCTTGATCATACTCCCTCCATCCTAGTTTGTAGGACACACTCTCAAAACTAATTAGTCCAAAAACTCTCCACCTCCTAGGCATAATTTTATTTAATTTCCTCTCAGTTATTGGCTGGTTGACTCTCCCCACCAATGCATGTAAGATTTCATCTCCAATCAACTATTACCTTGGACTAAGAGATTTGCAAATTGAGCCCTACAAAAGGGAGTATGTTGGATCAAGATAAATCGATACACGGGACAAAAACACCACTAACTTTATGACACCAACTAATCTACGCACCAAATCAAACGCTGGTGTGGTGTTCCCTCACCTCCGGAGCCGAGCTCCATGCCCGATCCATGACAGCCGAGATTCACCAGAATGAAAATGGTGACATCTGGGTAAAAGAGACACTGCAGCAGCTGATCAACAGGCGAGAAATGGAGTTCGTCGAGCTCTAGGGTGGCGAGTAGCAGCATGGCGTCGAACATGGCTAGGAACTCAAACTGCAGTCTGGTATGGCCGTGTGGCAGCTTTTGTAGATGACTGCAACAAGAACTGGAGCTAAGACACTTGTAAGTTCGGGAGAGCTAACGGCAACTATAGAATGTCTGCATGCAAATCCATGCTAAGATTCACTATCCTTTTTGCGAGGAAGTGAGACATCTGATTTCTTCAGATCAGAATATATCTCGTAATATGTTCCAAACGCTATCTCAAAGAAAAAAGGAAAGGAAAGCTTCCAAACAGCAAAACAGCATTGCAATTGTGTCTTCATGCCAGATGCAGTGACAAACAGCACCAGGTGGGCAGGCAGGTGCAGTTCAGGTAGAAGTTGAACAAAACACACACGGAAAATAGGACAAAAGCAGAAATTCGACATCAAGGTCTCTGACGAGGTTATACCTGCGGGTACCCCAGCTTAAGGGTACCTGGTGCACGTGATGATCAAAGAAGCCCAAGGATTAATCGAAGCCCATGAAGAAAGGCCCAAGACGAAGAGTGTTTTCCAAGCTAGATCAAATAATAGTCGGTTAAGACTTTCCATACATGTAACCTTGGTCGGTTGTGTTTCCCGAGACCTAGCATCCTATATAAAGGCTGGGAGGGTGATCGATCAAGGACAAGCAATCCATAGCCACCAAAACCTCGACGAGATCTACTGTTCGTCAACCTTGTAACCTCCATATTCAAATCATAAACACAGACAAGCAGGAAGTAGGGGTTTTACCTCACTCGAGGGCCCTGAACCTGGGTAAATCCAGCTTGTCAGCCGTCGATTCCACCAATACTACGCGTTCTCTACCACACAATCAACCCTAGGTATAGCAACCATGGGAATTGCCGAGGGCACACCTCGACAATTGGCGCCGTCTGTGGGAAAAGGTAGTATTGGGCTCACGGTTTCGCCGGTTTCATCATCAAGCGCCACCCGACGCTCGCAGCTGCACAAGGTAACTCACCTACTGCATCATCAAAAAGCAAATCACCAACCACCATTGCAAACAGCAACTCGCCGGCAAGATCCACCAGCATCAATTCGAAAAGCGATCACTCGCCAAAATCTCCAAGGAGGCTCACGCCGCACTCGATGGAAGCTCAGCAAGCCTTCGCCGGACTCGAATCAGGTTTGGATATTACGGTTGGAAAATTTAACTTCTTTGTCGATAAAGATGGTGTGCAGGACCTGTTAGATCCACTCGACATGGAGACACTCGACAACGCTTCGACTGCAACACTATCCATCTTGGGCGCAACATCGTCACAGATCGTCCCGATCCAATCGCCAAGCGACTCTGCCACGTCCATGACCTCGCAAGAGTTCCGTAACGAGGTGGCAAAAAGATTTGGAAGAAGCGAGATCGAATCTGCGTACCGCCCAAACAACTCAATCGAGTCGCTCGACGACATCGTCGACTGCAATGACGTCGCGGGGAACGAAGAGAACATAGACGACAACATATATCTCGCCGATCTAAACGGCCCAGAAATCCGTGCGAGCCACGAGATATTCACCTGCGACGCAAAGCCTGGACAAAGCACTCGAAGACATACTCGATTGTGGCGGAAACCCCAACAAGCAAAGCAACTCCAACATGAGCCTGGACGACGACGCCGAATCCATAAAACGCATCAGCAGCACATGGATGGAGGATCGGGTGGTACCGTACCAGGTATACACCGCGAGTACAGCAGAAACATCAGCAGCCGCAACATGCCGTCGACCTACAGAATACCCTTGCACAGTCACCATGCCAGATGGAACAACCACGCTGACCATCACCGCAGAGATGGCGGAGAAAGTGAGCAAAGTAATCGAGAGCTGCACGATGCTACCAGCAAACGCAACTCCAGAAGAGGTATTGACCTTACAATACTTCCAGTGGCAAGAATCGATACGGTTGAAGAACTACCGAGCAGTACTCGAAGAACGCAAAAAGCAAGCCAGCATATCGAGTGCTCGGCGAAGAGCATTGTCTACGAGTTCAACGGGCAGAAACGACCCCGCGAATAGGTCACGATTCATCAACCTCGGAGACGCAGATCGTGCAGCGGTCACTCGGAACCTAAACCCAGCCTTCATGGCAGTCGACGCGGAAGGAGTTCCCATACCTACTGAGCCAGCCGGGGCGCTGATGACGCTAGGCACCTACCTCAGAACAATCGAACCTCCTGCAGGAGACCCAAAGAGGGATCAGCACCTCCAACTGTACAAACAACTTGCAATAGCAGCACAAGCCATACAGCATCCACAAGCAACTCCAAGGAGAGATACAGATCGGGATCGTCGCAGTCGAAGCCCTCGGGAAGGAGCAGTCGAAAAAGCTCACGTCGTCATCGTTCCAGTAGGAGCCATTCGAGGAGGTCATACAGCAACAGCTCAGACTCGGAAGCAGAAATCGGGCCATGTGGAGCGCTATGCTTCACTCGACGGATCCGGGAGGCTCGTATGCCCAAGAAATTTTCGCTAGCTACCACGCCTAAGTTCAACTGCAAACAAGAGCCATCAGGCTGGCTAGAAGATTACAGGCTGGCAGTCGGATGTCAGCGCGGCACCACAACTACAGCTATGCAGTACATACAACTTATGATGGAAGGAACGGCTCGCGATTGGCTCAAATCGCTACCCGAATCATACTACGATTCGTGGGAACACTTCAAGGGTGATTTCATCAAATACTTCGAGCCTCTATGTGAGCGCCCCAAAACCTTCGAGGAGCTCCGGACCTGCAAGCAAAAGTCAGATGAATCTCTGAGATCGTACATACGGCGGTGGACCACCATCCGTAACTCAGTAGGCAACGTATCAGAAGATAGGGCAATCGACGCCTTCAAAAACGGACTCTGGAGGGAAGACTTCAAAAAACACTTGGTCGAGAAGACCCAAAAACAATGGCCGCACTCATGGTACTCGCAACAAAGTGGGCAGACGGAGAAGACTCCGTACGAGGCACTCGACCTGTAGCATCACACAAAAATCACGAGGGTGGCAGTCGAGACCGCAGAGATAGCTACAGAGATGATCGAAGGCGCAAACGCAAGAATCGTTATCACGACGATGACCATCCAAACTTCATTGCAGCAGGCTTTGTCCAGTCAAGGGACAGTCGCGACCAAACTGACAGACGACCGACGATCATCGTGATAATCGAGATCATCATACGGACGACCGCCGAGGTAATCGAGACCACCGTACAGACGATCGACGTGACAGTCGAGAGCACAGACGCGACGACGCGATAGCTACAGAAGGCCAGAGTGGCGCAGGCGAGCAGACAAAGATCCTGAGCGCTCAATCGAAGAAAAGATGGACGATTATTGCAGATTCCATCTTTACAGAGGGGATGATGGTAAGCTTCGCTCTAGCCACTCGCTGAGAAATTGCAGGGAATTCGATCAACTGCGATTGAACATATATCACAATGCAAAGAGAAGGACGTGCACCTCCTCAACTGACGCACCATCACTACATCACAAGCACAGCCTGTTCAGGCATATCCAGCACCGCAACAAGTACAACAAGCACAGTTATATTCCATACCACCGCAAACACAGCCTACTCAGGTGTATACTGCACCAGCACCAGCGCAACCGACACCAGTATACATGGTGCCAGCACAACCCGTTACGGGAACACAAATGGCAGCAGCCGTGCACCAGATGCAGCAGGGAGATGAACAAAAATATCCCGTAACTCGCGGGCAGATGAACATGATCCAGCGAGGACGTCCCTCCAATAGAGAGCAAAAATTACACACTCGACACGTCAATATGGCGGTCATGGCACCCCCAGCCATCACAATTTTTTGAAAGGATCAGAAACTCCGATTACTTCAATCGAGAGGACCACCCACCCGCAGTATATCGACCAGGGCATGCAGCCTTGGTACTCGACGCCAAATTGGAGGCTACGCCATGACCAAGGTCTTCATGGACGGAGGTAGCGGTCTCAACATAATCTTTGCAGATACGCTGCAGAATGAACAAATCAGTCGAAAATCTGCCAAAGTCCGCAAGTACCTTCCACGGTATCGTTCCAGGCAAAGCAGTGCTCCCAGAAGGCATACAACTCGATGTTACGTTTGGAGATCCTACTCACTTCAGAACCGAGTCGATTGAGTTCGAAGTGGTCGATTGGAAGTCACAATACCATGCAATACTTGGGCGCCCCACTTTCGCTCGATTCATGGCCGTCCCACACTACGCCTACCTCAAGCTCAAAATGCCAGGACCAAAAGGAGTCATCACGATCAACGGGAACTTTCAAAGGTCAGATTCATGTGACCGTGACTTCAGCAAAATCTCAGAGATGTATGGGATGGAGCAATCATTCGCCAAACTCGAGGTTTCTAACGACCGCACACTTCTGCCGGAACACAAGAGGTTAGCATCCGACAGACAATTCAATGCAACCAACGACACAAAAAGCATCAAGTGCACCCAACTGATCCCTCAAAAACAGTCAACATATCATCGAGTCTTACCAGCGAACAGGAAAATGCACTCGTCGAATTTCTCCGTAAAAACTGGGAAATATTCGCATGGTGCCCAGCTGATATGCCAGGTGTCCCCAGAGAGTTCGCCGAGCATTCTCTACAACTCAAGCCAGGGTCTAGACCAGTCAAGCAAACTATGCGCCGTGTTTCCGATCCCAAAAGAGGTGCAATCGAGGCAGAAGTTGATAGGTTACTTGCTGCAAAGTTCATTCGAGAAATCAAAAAGGCAGACTGGGTTGCTAACCCTGTACTGGTCGAAAAGAAGCACTCAGACACCCTGCGGATGTGTGTAGATTTTACAGCCCTAAACAAATGCTGTCCAAAAGATCACTTTCCATTACCACGAATCGATCAGATCATCGACTCAACAGCAGGATGCGCTCGGTTATCATTTTTGGATGCATATTCAGGATACCATCAAATTCGGATGAAAGAAGAAGACGAAGACAAAACAGCATTCATAACCCCACTCGGGGTCTACTGCTACACAACCATGCCTTTCGGGCTCAAAAACGCAGGCGCAACCTACCAGCGCATGATGCAAAACTGTCTACAAGAACAGATAGGACGCAATGTTCAGGTCTACGTCGACGACATCGTCATCAAGACTGAAAAGGAGGACACATTAATCAGTGATCTACAGGAGACATTCAAGAATCTCAATCGATACAACATCAAGCTTAACCCAAAGAAATGCACCTTCGGTGTCCCAGCTGGACAACTCTTGGGTTATTTGATATCTGCACGTGGAATCGAAGCAGACCCAGAAAAGATACAAGCTATACTCACAATGAATAGACCTACCAAACTCCATGAGGTACAGCAGCTAGCTGGTCGAGTAGCAGCACTCAGTCGATTCATCAGTAAACTAGGCGAAAAAGCACTTCCATTTTACAAATTGATGAAGAAAGCAGACAAGTTCGAGTGGACGGATGAAGCTGAAGCCGCTTTTCTCGAACTCAAAAAGATGCTCACAAGCCCGCCAATCCTCGTAGCACCTAAGGAAAATGAGCCACTCTACCTATATATCTCAGCCACCAACCGAGTGGTCAGCACAGTGCTGGTGGTCGACCGCATGGAAGAAGGACATAGTCAAAGCATACAGAGGCCAGTGTATTACGTAAGTGAAGTTCTTTCCCCGTCCAAACAGCGGTACCCACAATATCAGAAATTGGCGTACGCCGTATTCATGACTCAAGAAAGCTGGCGCACTACTTCACAGAACACCCGATAACGGTGGTCAATAAATCAGCGATTGGAGACGTCCTCACAAACCCCAACGCAACGGGGCGCGTAGCAAAATGGCTCATCGAGCTGGGGCCACTAGGAATCAAGTACGAACACCCGAAAGCCATCAAATCACAAGTCCTACCCGATTTTCACACCGAGTGGGTAGAAGCCCAATTGCCAGGGGTACCTGACGTATCAAATTCCTGGACAATGTATTTCGATGGGTCCAAAAAGAATGAAGGAGCAGGAGCGGGCGTCATACTCATATCACCAAAAGGCGACAAACTGCGCTATATCTTGCAAATGGGTTTCGAGTTCCCATCAAATAACGAGGCCGAATACGAAGGTCTAATCCATGGCATGCGCATGGCAAAAGCCATGGGATGCACTCGACTAATGATTTATGGCGACTCTAACTTGGTTGTGCAGCAAACAATGAAGGCATGTGATGCAATCGCAGACAACATGATCGCTTATCGGGATTTGTACAACATAATGGAGGGCAGCTTCGATGGCTGTGAACTACGACACATAGGGAGAGAAAGCAATGAAGAGGCCGACAAATTAGCCAACATTGCTTCCACAAAAGCACCAGTCCCGCCGGGTGTTTTCTTTGAACGAATAGAACGTAGGTCAATCGACAAACGACCATCGGCTACGACACAGCTACAGACAAAAGCAAAGCGCCAAGCACAGAGGATCCTCCGATTGAGGTACTTCTCATTGAGCCAATATGGACTCAACCTTTTCTCGCATACATACTTCGCAATGAACTACCAGAAGATACAAACGAGGCCAGACGTGTCACTCGGGCAAAAGCATACACCATCATAAACGGTGAGTTGTACAAACGCAGCACCTCAGGTATGTTCCAAAGATGCATTGCACTCGAAGATGGCAAGGATCTCCTTCGGGACATTCATGCCGGTACTTGCGGGCACCACGCGGGCAGTCGATCACTCGTAGCCAAAGCCTTCCGAGCAGGGTTTTACTGGCCTACAGCGCTAAGGGATGCAGAGGACATAGTCAAAAGATGCATTGGTTGCCAGAAGTTCGCTTCCAAGCCACATGCACCCGCATCAGCTAAAAACCATACCATTAGCATGGCCTTTTGCCCAATGGGGCTTGACATGGTGGGACCACTGAAAAATCATCAAAAGGAGGTCATACTCACTTGCTAGTGGCAGTCGACAAATTCACCAAATGGATCGAAGCAATCCCTATCGCAAGCTCAACAGCTTCTACGGCAGTTCGTTTCATACAATCGATCATGTATCGATTTGGAGTAATGGATAGCATCATCACTGATAATGGTACAAACTTCACGGCGGAAGAGTTCAAATCCTTTTGCAAGGAACAAAACATCAAATTAAACTACGCCTCTGTGGCACATCCACAATCCAATGGGCAGGTTGAAAAGGCCAATGGACTCGTATGCAGTGGCATCAAAAAGAGACTCTTAGTACCACTCAAAAGGGCCGCGGGTGCATGGGTAGAAGAACTTCCATCAGTATTATGGAGCTTACGGACCACTCCAAACGCCTCCACACAGTATACACCGTTCTTCATGGTCTATGGTGCGGGCAGTATTACCATCTGACGTCAAGTTTAATGCACCACGAGTGGAAGCATATGAAGAAAACGACGCGAACAAGGCACTCGAAGATGCAGCCGATTTGCTGGAAGAAGCACGCAATACGGCTTTGGCACGAACAGCCGTTTATCAACAAGACCTCCGCAACTACCATAGTCGTCGATTACGCACACGGTCCTTCATGGTGGGAGACTTGGTGTTGCGGGAGAAACAGAAGAAAGTCCATAAACTTGCATCACCTTGGGAAGGACCTTACATTGTCACAGAAGTCATCGAAGGAGGAGCCTATCGATTGAAGAACGCAAAGACGGGCGAAGTAGCATCAAACCCATGGAACGTGGCGCACCTGCGTCGATTCTATGCATAGATCTTTTAACCTCATATGTAATAGCATAAGGCCAAAGAATCAGCAAGTTTCAGACGCACTCTTTTCCCTTACCAGGGTACCTAAGGGGACTGGAAGGTTTTAATGAGGCGGCTTGCTGATCGAACACATATTTTGAATAAAGATACATGTTCCTCCATATTTCTCATATATGCTTTTACGCTACTCAACAATCGGGAACTCGATCGTAAAAACATAAGCATCAAAATTCTAGCTCAAAAATCAGTGAACACAAAGATTACAGCCCACTCGACATGCTCGGGGGCTGGGTCAAACAGACAACCCAAAACCACTCGACATGCTCGGGGGCTGGGTCAAACAGAAACCCAAAATCATGCTCGGGGCTGAGTCAAACAGGAAACACAAACCCACTCGAAAAATCGGGACCTGGCACAAATCAAAAACACAGATGTGTTACCCGAGAACTATCTTGATTATACCATGATAAGTCAGGTCCAAAATAAAAACGGCGTCTTCTGCGGTCAAAATCTGAGCATTGGGCCCACACAGACATGTCTTGTCAAAGCGGCAGTGCACGCCTAAGATGTCACAATTGACTTCAGGTGTAAGTTAGCATTCACATTCGAGTGGTGGGTTCGAGACTACAATCGACGCAAAGGATTCGACTAGCAAAGGTACTCCCATGGGAGCATATCAAAAATTTGTTGCGATTGATCAAAAAGGAGCAAAATTATTGAGATTATCCTCTACTTCAAACGAAATAAAGCATAATCTCGGGGGCTACTCCCATGGGAGCGCTGACGCGCTCCCATAGATTTCAAAGACAAAATATTTCGATTGACAAAAAGCAGAGTAAAAGGATGATTTGAGATTGTCCTCTATTGCAAGACAATAAACCACAATCTCGGGGGCTACTCCCATGGGAGCGCTGTCGCGCTCCCATAGATTTCCAAACAAGGTAAGAAAAATTCACTCGAATACAGGCTCGATTGAAAGCATTAAGTACTCACAAAGCAAAGAATCAAACTTCATAAATTCCCGAACTATGCCAATCGCAGATGTTTCGGATGCTGCATACGCAAATGTAAAGGTAAGACCCGCCGAGCAATCGAGATGGGCCGAGGGACGCTCCAACAGTGTTTTCCCTTGAAATTTTCCGTGTCAACAGACATGATGAAAATCCTGACGGACGCGTTAGGTATCAAAAGTTAAACTGCAGAACGATCAGTAAGACCTACAACGGCCTGAGTCGAGTCTGTCCAGTATGTTCCAGCTTCGAGTCCGGGGACTCGAACCTGATTGAAGGCTAGTGTGGTTTCGCCCAAATGTGCGGTTAACTGAGCTCGATTTTCGAGTGAATCAGGCCTACTATGTCAATATCCCTAGGCAAAAGTTTCAAAAGTGTTCCAGCTTCGAGCCGGGGACTCGAACCTGATTGAAGGCTAGTGTGGTTTCGCCCGAATGTGCGGTTAACTGAGCTCGATTTTCGAGTGAATCAGGCCTACTATGTCAATATCCCTAGGCAAAAGTTTCAAAAGTGTTCCAGCTTCGAGCCGGGGACTCGAACCTGATTGAAGGCTAGTGTGGTTTCGCCCGAATGTGCGGTTAACTGAGCTCGATTTTCGAGTGAATCAGGCCTACTATGTCAATATCCCTAGGCAAAATCTTTCGACTGCATTCCAGGCTCGAGCCCGGGGACTCGAGTTGATTGTAGGCTAGTATGGTTTCTCCCAAATGTGCGGTTAACTGAGCTCGATATTCGAGTGAATCAGGCCTACTATGTCAGTATCCCTCGGTTAGCATACACATACAATTGAAACAAATTAGAGCTTGAAAATTACATCGGGTCAGAAGAACAAGCTAAGAAAACTATGACGTGCACGATGAAGGGAGCACATGCTCGACTCTTCGAGGCAAGCAAGTACTCGGGGGCTAATGACGAGGTTATACTCTGCGGGTACCCCAGCTTAAGGGTACCTGGTGCACGTGATGATCAAAGAAGCCCAAGGATTAATCGAAGCCCATGAAGAAAGGCCCAAGACGAAGAGTGTTTTCCAAGCTAGATCAAATAATAGTCGGTTAAGACTTTCCATACATGTAACCTTGGTCGGTTGTGTTTCCCGAGACCTAGCCTCCTATATAAAGGCTGGGAGGGTGATCGATCAAGGACAAGCAATCCATAGCCACCAAAACCTCGACGAGATCTACTGTTCGTCGAACCTTGTAACCTCCATATTCAAATCATAAACACAGATAAGCAGGAAGTAGGAGTTTTACCTCACTCGAGGGCCCTGAACCTGGGTAAATCCAGCTTGTCAGCCGTCGATTCCACCAATACTACGCGTTCTCTACCACACAATCAACCCTAGGTATAGCAACCATGGGAATTGCCGAGGGCACACCTCGACAGTCTCCCCGCCTGATACAACATTGATCATCATCAAACGAAAAGCTCTGAAACAAGCAACATCAACTGAAATGTAAGCTTCACTTGACATGCAAGCATAAAACAAACAAACCACAAGCAAGCCACTGCGTCTTAACATCAACTGACATGTAAGCTTGACTTGACATGCAAGCATAAAACAAACAAACCACGAACAAGCCAGTGCGTCTTAACATCAACTGACATGTAAGCTTGACTCGACATGCAGGCATAAAACAAACAAACCACAAGCAAGCCATTGCGTCTTCTTGTCAGATGACTAATTATATACTCTCTCCGTTCCAAATTACTTGACTTGGGTTTGTCCAAATATGGATGTATCTAGACACTAAACAAGTATAGATACATCCGTATATGGACAAACCCAAGTCAAGTAATTCGGAACGGAGGGAGTAATAGACGAAATTTAGCAAATTACACGATTAAATCCTACAAGTTCACTTGAAGTTCATTGGTGCATTGCTACATAGAGGATCAATTTCAGCGTGGTCACGTGGAGCCTACAAAATCGAGGAACCTGCGCCCAGCAAGTCATTTCTGCATCTCAGCCACCAGAATGTAACCATAGCAAGTCATTTCTGCATCTAAGCCACCTGAATGTAACCATAGGTACCTGTGGAATAATCAAATTTCATCAGTAAAATCAACTTGTACTAACAAGAAAAACATTTAAATATATCCCACAATGTTTGGATGACTTAAATTGTAACATTAAGTGTTCGCATGAAGAGCCAACCATAAATAGTCTGAAAGGGGGGCTACTAGATGACAGGCACCCGTGGGCATGGTCAAATTTCCAACCGCCCACGGTGTCTTTTGTGTGTCGGAACAATGGAGGGAGCGAAGAGAGAGGATGTCGAAGAGGAGAAAGACAAACCTCCGCCCCACCCTTCAACTCCAAAGTGGGCCCGTCTGCTAATGTGATTTTATTGATTCATCTGAAGTTCCTTTCTGCAACAGACAGGCCTTGCTTCTTCAAGTCCATTGATAAGGTCGAGGACTAAGTTTTGATTCGCAGCCAGCAATGGGGCTGGGAAATTCTGCTCCAGCTTTTAAGGGCTCTTCTAGTGTTTCTAAGTTTAGAAGAGATGTGTCGGTGACATCTCTGGCTTTGGAAAGGAGACTTCAAGCATGTTGAACCACCTCTGACTGTGAAGCCTTGGTGGTAAACCAAAAGTTATCAGACCGACAGACCTTCGCCTTAGGGAGTTTGGTCTGAGTGGACATAGCATTTAATCAACGGTCATGCTTTTAATCAAATCTACCATGTTGTCTATTTCCTTATTTACTAAATAGGAATTAACTACACTAGCCATTTAATGGTAATGGATGAGCTACTACCCACTAGGAGGTAAGATGAATGTGGAATCTTCAATCATGTGAAATCGACAGTCCATAACTATCTGGGGGTGCCTTAGAAAACTCTAGAGGCTAATGGCTAATTACATATGTAAGTTATACTGAAAAGCAAAGATATGCTGAGAAAATAGATAAGAAAACCGTATAAGACTAGCATAAAATTGTACAATAACTGCAAGCAAGAACTAGGTTTTATGACGACCCAAATGAACATCAAGGTGAAATGGAAATTGCTATACACCTGTGTTAATAAACAAGATTTGAAGCCAAATGATCAGGTGTTGCCGTTTAATACTTGTGTTCGCATAGAGGGGGCAGTATACAGAAGAACACTCGGACATGACAGATCCATAGCCAAAATAATATCAAATGAAATTTAGCAACCAGCAGAAGTAAGACAGAATAATATCCCCATAGCAAAGGAAAAAACATTAAATTCAGCTGCTAAGCTTACCTGCTCAATCCAGTAGATCAGGATAGCATATCTATCGACCCATCATCTGATGCATTGTGCAGAAGTCGCTCCATCATGTCCACTACAAATGCCGGTGCCTACAAGTAAATGAAGTCAAGGAACCAACGGAATTCCAACAATAAGACAAATAGATACATCTGTAATTTGAGGAGAACACCTAGGTTGATACAACATTAGGAGTAGATAAGAAACACCATGTACTGTCACATAAGGAGAATATTCTAAAAACAGTATATACTGACTAGTGTCATCAAAATAAAGAATACATACTGAGATTATTATATTAGTTCATAGGAGGGAGAAAAGTTTCGAAAAGTTGGTTTCGAAAAGTTTCATGAACGGCAATGACTCAAGCTGAACAGTGAAGAGGCCCATAAGTGACCACAGGAACACCACATTATTGTCCTCAGCAAACCTAGTATTATAAGGCCCCATTTCTCTGTCGCTGGATTGAGCGAAAGCAGCTTGTCCATTTCAATAGTTCTTCCCAGCACCCATGGCATATTACCATCACAATCGGTCTTCCTCTTCCATATCTGGGCACTGAATTTTGACAGTAAGAGGCAACCAAGCCCAGCATCATCTGCCCGCATAAGCAAGAACTGAATATCGGTATCAGCAGCAAACATACTCACTGGCATAGGTATCACTGCTAGCCTCTGATTATCCAAGTCAAGCTGGAGGATGTTCCAATTCCTAGACCAGTAAAGGGAATGTCCAACTAGGAGACTAGGCAATCCCGTGACCATGGGAGGAACTCGGATCATGGAACGCCCAGATCCCTTGGGTGGAAGCTGTATTGTGGTGAGATTACCCCATATGCCAGTCTCCGACGAGTAAACCCGGGCGCTCGCTCGCGCTGGTGCATATTGTTGTTGGTGTACTGCGGATACCACGACCACCTGGAACTGTTGTGCGTCTCCTGCGGCGCGAACCACTGCCCCGTGGATTGGCATGTTGGGCATGTCGAAGCCTTGGGGAACGGAGAGGCTGTGCTGGTCGCCGGTGACGGTTAAAGGATCGAGTAGGTTGACTAGAGGGGGGGGGGGTGAATAGGCAACTACAAATTTTCTTTTTCTTTTAATACAAATTTGGGAATTGCTCAAATATAAGTTCTCTAGATATGCAACTAGGTGAACAATCCTATATGATGAGCAATAAACAAGCTAGCAAGATATTCTACACAAGATAAGCTAGCAATACAAGTAAAGGAAGGTTAAGAGATAACCACACGGTGACGCGGAGATGTTCTACCGAAGTTCACTTCCCAATGGAAGCTACGACTCCGTTGGAGCGGTGCGGAGTCACAAAGTGAACTCTGAATAGCCTTGATATGGCACACCGTATCTCCCTCGTGTTATCCTCCGATGAGGAGTTCCACAAGCCACTATATGATGCCCTCGAGGTCGGCAACAAACCTTTACAAGGATGAGGCACACTCCACATCCGAATTGGAGGCTCTCACCAAATTCCCACAGCTCCCAAAGCCACGAGAATCATAAGGCCAAGGCACGCATCCACAACTCAATTGGAGGCTCTTGGCTTTTCCCCACGGCTCCCAAAGCCACGAAGAACACAACTTTCGTCTAGGGTTCAACGAACCCAAGAGGTAACAAGATCCGCTAGGGATTAGTGGGGGGAATCGAAATTGCTTTGGTGGAAGTGTAGATCAAGACCTCCTCCGTCACTCCTCAAAGTATGAAGGTG
Source organism: Poa pratensis (assembly GCA_947311845.1). Classification (NCBI taxonomy): domain Eukaryota; kingdom Viridiplantae; phylum Streptophyta; class Magnoliopsida; order Poales; family Poaceae; genus Poa; species Poa pratensis. The sequence goes on from CAMZMU010000043.1 coordinate 65,330,919, forward strand.
TTTAGACCGATGGAGTGAGAGATCTTGAAGGTTGAAGCTTTGTAACAATGGTGGAGAGAGATTTTTCAAAGCCTAGCTTCTTTGGAGAAGAAGACTAGTATATATAGCTCCACACAAAAATATGGCCGTTGGCCAGTTTTCTGCAGACGCGCGGTACTACCGGACCAAATGGACCGGTACTACCGAACGGCAGAAAACAACAGTCAACAGGCGCATTTTGACCAGGCGACGCGCGCGCCCGGTACTACCGGAGTTTCCGCCAGTACTACCGGAGCGCGCACGGTCGGTACTACCGGAATTAATTCCGGTACTACCGCGTACGAATTTCCTCAGAACCAGTACCGTTTGGCGTTCGCCGGTACCTGGCTCGGTACCAAGTCCGGTACTACGAGCGAGCTCGGTACTACCGGGCCGTTTCATCCGGTACTACCGGAGCCAGGAAAGGTGTGCCAAACAAAGCATTTTCAGGGAATGGGATGGCTGTGGTGTGCATATTTGGTTTGTGCAAAACATGTAGACAAGATTGATTCCGCCCAAACCTCCACACCGGATCCCCCTCTTGATAGTACGGTTTTCCTATAAAGTAAAACCTAGGAAAACTACCACTTCTCGCTTGACGCTTGTAGAGGAGAAATCCCACATCATGTGTGAAAATATAAGATGTACCTGTAAGTATTTTAGCACACAATTAGTCCGCTTATTGTGTTGTCAACAAACATCAAAACATATAGGGATAGAAATGTCCTTTCAATCTCCCCTTTTTGGTGTTTGATGACAACACAATGCTTAGCGACAAAAGATTTGCAAAAGACAAGCGGGCTCCCCCTGAATGTGTGCATTATTTGTAATTTGCGTTTGAATGCAAAACACACCATATTCATGTGGGATGAGCACCCCTTATATTTTACAAACCTAGCAAGTTTAACTAAATAGGCATATGAAAAATAACTTGCCAAACTAAGACATAACCAAGGATAGATAGCTAAATAAGTCTATTACATAGCACCACATAGTCTTAAACAAATAGGTTCATGCATGTCTTACACCATGCGCAACGAAGTTCATAAACCAAATAAGCAACGAAGTTCATAAACCAAATAAGATGGGACACCGGTGGAAAACCGCCGGTAGTACCGGTGGAAAACCGCCGGTAGTACCGGCCGCGGTACAGGACGGATTTGATCATGGGGAGAACGCGAATCCGTGACAAATCGACAAAATGGCTACACAGAGTAACTAGCTAGTGCTATCCCAGACCAAAATGAGTCTCCCCCCACGAATTTAACCAACAATACGTGGAGCTACCGGAGATTTTCCCTAGCACATTTTAGGTTTCAAATAGAGACCAAAAAGGAGCATGAGAGGGGAAAATACCGGAGGCCATCGGAGGGGAGAGGAGTGGGAACAACTCCCACTGAGCAGATCCGGCCGGGGACGGCAGGGGAGAGACACCGGAGGCGGCGGCTCGCCGGAGCTTGGAGGAGAGGCGGCGGAGGAGAGAGAGTGAGTGGGGATGCGGTTTGGGGAAGAAGAGTTCTTCCCCGAGCCGCACCCGTATATGGCTCTCCTTCGCACGCCCGGTAGTACCGGCCGCTCGGGAAATCGCAGATTCGAATCTGCTACTTCCCAGGCGTCGGTAGTACTGGAACTTTTCACCCGGTAGTACCGGGACCTGGAACAACCAAGTACTAAATTTTGAAAATTGAACTTGTGCAGAGAATTTCAGATGGTCTTATGAGATGAGATTTTGGCATAGGTTAAGATACGTCACTGTAGTTTGTGAATAAACACTTGGAGTTGCAAGACACAACAAGGAAAACCCAACATCCAAGAGTTTCTTTCAAAAGATAGAGCAAGGTCTAAAAAATACCCAAATAATTCAATGAAAACCAACTCCTCAAGAAAAGAGGAGGGCGGTGGCCATAGCCACCATGTTTGAGTATGTATGACTTGTAGCCGCGAAGATATATCTTGGGCTCAAAATCACAACTCATCTTTGAAGCACATTTTCGTCACACGAGTGACAATTATGCAAGATTTGTCTATTTGCGCATAATGGGGGGAGTGATGACTCATGAATTGAGCTACACTCCCCCTATGTCCATGCCTACATCCAAACCAAATAACTATTGTCTAATATGGGTAGGTATGCAAGAAGTCCACTAAATCCAATTGCTTATGTCCACCACATTAAGTTCTCCTCTCAACTCCTTGAATCTTGCTTCACCAAGAGGCTTTGTGAACATATCGGCGAGTTGAAGCTTGGTGATGACATAGTTGATTGCAATATCACCCTTCTCAACATGATCTCGAATAAAATGATATCGGATCTCAATATGCTTGGTCTTCCCATGAAGAACCGGATTGTGAGCAATTTTGATGGCACTTTCATTATCACATAAAAGAGGCACTTTGTCACAAATGACACCATAATCCTTCAAAGTTTGCCTCATCCATAATAGTTGTGCACAACAACTTCCGGCGGCAATGTATTCGGCTTCGGTGGAGGACGAGGCCACACAATTTTGCTTCTTAGAAGACCAACTCACAAGGGACCTACCAAGGAATTGGCAAGTACCCGAAGTTGATTTTCTATCCATTTTGCAACCCGCCCAATCCGCATCCGAATAACCATCCGGATCTAAGTGAAGATCCTCCTTGGAGTCCATGGGAAACTTATATGGCTTGGCATTTTCATGTCAAATTTCTTGAGCATGTCCTTAATATACTTGGCTTGACATAAGAATGTTCCTTCTCGAAATTGGTGGATTTCAAAGCCAAGAAAATAATTCAACTTTCCCATCATGGACATCTCAAATTCCTTGGTCATTAGCTTGCCAAATTGATCACTAAATTCACGGTTAGTGGAACCAAAGATAATATCATCAACATATATTTGGCATACGAAAAAATCTCCATTTACCCTTTTTGTAAAAAGAGTGGGATCTATTACCCCAATTTCAAAGCCACGGTCTACTAAGAACTCCTTGAGATGATCATACCAAGCACGTGGAGCTTGCTTGAGCCCATAAAGAGCCTTATGTAGTAAGTAGACGTGGTTAGGAAATTTAGGGTCTTCGAAACCCGGAGGTTGTTTAACATACACCAACTCATTTAGTGGACCATTTAAGAAAGCACTTTTAACATCCATTTGATATAAGACAATATTATGAGTAGATGCATAAGCAATTAGTAAGCGAATGGATTCAAGTCTAGCAACGGGGGCATAGGTTTCACCGTAGTCGACTCCTTCGATTTGGGTGTAGCCTTGTGCAACCAATCTTGCTTTGTTGCGGATGACTTGACCATGTGAGTCTTGCTTGTTCTTAAATATCCACTTGGTTCCAATGACATTATGGCATGTGTCTTTGGGTTTTTCAACTAATGACCATACTTTGTTGCGCTCGAAGTTGTTCAACTCTTCATGCATAGCCGCAACCCAATCCATATCTTCAAGAGCATCATATACCTTGAGAGGTTCTAAGCTAGACAAACAAGAGACATGACCACAAAAGTTAGATAATTGTTTGCGTGTGGACACACCCCTACGAATACTCCCAAGGATATTTTCTTTGAAGTGGGAAAGATGATCCAATTTTGATGCACGCCGGATGACCCGGCGTTCCATGGCTTGACCAATTGTTTCACCAACACAAATATCTTCATCATTGCCTTCATCTTGCTCATGGTCAACCCTAAGTGGAGTTCTTGGAGTTGTGGGTTCATTATGTTCTCGTTCACCACTAGAGTTGGGTGGGTCTTGACCATCTTCTTGATCATGTGAATATATCATGTTCTTGTTCTTGGATAGTTTCTTGATCAACTATTGAGGTGGATGGCTCAACTTGAGTAGAACTTGTTCCTTCTTCTTGAGTATCATCAATAGGTCCTTCAATAGGAATAAGTTCTCCAATCCCCATAGTTCTTATGGCTTGAGATGGAGCATCATCACCTACATCATCATGATCAATATGCTCGTTGGGAGCCATTATCCTCGACAAACTCCACGTTCATAGATTCTTCAACACACCCGGTGGATATGTTGTAGACCCTATAAGCATGAGACTTTGCGGCATATCCAACAAGTATACCATCAAAAGATCTAGATTCAAATTTAGCAATTTTGCAACCTTTAATGTAAACATGGCATTTGCAACCAAAGACTCGAAAGTAAGATACATTTGGCTTTTTACCGGTGAGGAGTTCATATGGTGTCTTTTCCATGAGAGGACGGAAGAAGAGCCGGTTTGAGTAGTGACAAGCGGTGTTGATGGCTTCGGCCCAAAAGTTGTATGGGGAATGAAATTCGGCCATCATAGTTCTTGCCATATCAATAAGAGTGCGGTTCTTCCTTTCGGCGACACCATTTTGTTGGGGAGTATATGCAGCGGAATATTGGTGTTGAATGCCCTCCCCACTTAGGAAATCATCCATAGTGTAATTCTTGAACTCCGTACCATTGTCACTTCTAATTGCCAAAATCTTGGAGTCATATTGGCGTTGAACTAGGGTTGCAAAGTCAATGAATATCTTTTGAGTTTCACTCTTCTTCTTGATGTAGAAAGTCCAACAATATCTTGAATAATCATCCACAATCACCAAACAATATTTCTTGCCACCAAGACTATCATATGTGGGAGGCCCAAAAGATCCATATGAAGGAGCTCCAAAGGCCTCTTAGTGGAGATAATGGTCTTCTTGGGGTGATTCTTTTCATGCATCTTTCCGGCTATGCAAGCACTACAAGGACGATCTTTGGAAAAATTAACATCGGTTAGTCCTACCACGTGTCCACCCTTTACAAGAGTTTGTAAATTTCTCATACCGACATGGCCTAGCCGGCGATGCCAAAGCCAACCCTTGTCGGATTTAGCCATTAGACACGTGGCAATTTGAGTGGTCTCTTTCGAGAAATCGACCACATACAAACCGTTCTCACGAAATCCAACAAAGGCTACTTTAAGAGATTTTGTGAAAAGGATGGTCACGTGGTATTTATTAAAGATAACGGTGTAACCGGCATCGCATAATTGACCAACGGAAAGTAGATTATATGAAAGGGATTCAACAAGGAGGACCTTCTCAATTGATAACTCCGGTGTGATCACCACCTTGCCATATCCCAATACCTTAAGTCTTGTATTGTTCCCAATGGTGACATGAGAGAATGAGAGTAATTGTTTCAATAAGCCCTTTACTACTTCTTTGCTTCCGGTCATGTGAGATGAACACCCACTATCAATGAGCCATGAAGATCCACCGGAAGAAAAGCCCTACAATAAATCAAGTCTTTGATTTAGGTACCCATTTTGGAATGGGTCCTCTTTTGTTAGTCACAAGGGTCTTTGGAACCCAAATAGCATAGTGATAATCATCTCCATATGAGGTACCAACATATTTAGCAAAAACATAACCATTTCTAGATTTCATAAGCACATATGAGGGGTTATATTTTCCGGCAAAGTCATTGTGAGTGGCATTGCCCCTTGTGGCCTTACCACCCACAATGGGTTCAACATTCTTCTTGCCCAACTCCCCCTCCTTCACAAAAATAATATCTTTTGAAGGGGAGGTAGGCATCTTCTTCTTGTTTGCCTTCTTGGACTTGGGAGCAAACCCAAGCCCTTCCTTGCCAACCACTCCCTTTTGATTGGTCAAAAGATCATTGAGGTTCTTTTCCCCTTGGATGCAAGTGGCTAGGCCCTTTTCAAGTTGGGCCTTCAACCTAGTGTTCTCCTCCATGAGAGATGCTTTAAGACATAAGGGTTAGTAGCACAAGCATTGGCATCTTTATCATTATGAGGAGTGGTGAAGCTAGCATATATAAATTGAGCTTGTAATTTAGCATGTGACCCCTTGAGCTTGGTGAGCTCACTTGAGGTCACCTTGTGGGTTTCCCTAAGTTGCTCAAAATTCTCAAGGAGTTTGTTATGACTCTCTACAAGCTCATCATTTTTAATTTTTAGATCACTAGCAACTTGAATAGAGGTTTCACGGGTTTCTTTTGCCTTGGATAAATCCTTGGCTTGGGTCTCCTCAAGTTGCTCCCGGAACACTTGTTCCTCAACAAGTTGATCTTCTAGCTCACCAATTTTATCGGCATGATCACGTGCATGCCCCTCAAGCTCATAAATCCTATTCTCCTTCTCCTCAAGGAGGTGTTTGGCTTCTCCATATTGGTACATGAGAGCCTCAACCATTTTCTTGGTTGGACCTTGGAGCTTGTTTATAAAGAGGGTAATTGCATCCTCTTTCTCTCATTTTTCCCTACATCCTCAACACAATCCAAGAGAGATGGTTTAGAGGAGATAGTAATTTTAGGTGGGGAATTCACCTTGGTTTCCTTGGCCATGAGGCACATAGGCTTGGGATCTTGTTGTCATTTGGAGCGGAGAAAAGGGGTGCCAATGAAGGAGGAAGGTTGCCCATTGCAAGAGCCGCCATCCCCACTTCCTCACTTGTATCATCATCCTCCTCTTCGCCACCGGACTCATACTCTTCTTCATGTGTTGCGATGACAAGAGCCTTTTGAGGTTCTCTCTTGATGAGGTACTTGATGGGCTTGGTGAAGAACTTCTTCTTCTTTAAGATGAGTTGGCCTCCAAAATCTTCTCTTCTCTCATAGGGGCAATCCTTCACAAGGTGATTCTCCTTTCCACAATTAAAGCACATTCTTTTCATTTGTGGGGGGAAGTTGCTTCTAGGGGAGAAGTTGCTCTTGATATTCTTTTTGTTCCAATACTTGGTGGCGGCAAGAGCAAGCACCTCATTGAGTTCACCCACAAAATCTTCTTCATGATGACCACTTGTGCTTTCTTCATATCTTGGATGTTCTTCCACATGAGCCTTCAAGGCAAGGTTCTTTGTGCCACGAATTTGGTTGATGGAAGACTTGGAAGTGGCCTTCAAGGTATCATAAGTGACGAATTGTGCCAATATGTCATTGGGAGACATTGTTTTGTAGTCCGCTCTCGTATGGAGATTCATCACCATATTTTCATTGTATGGAACAATGGTCTTGAGGAACTTGGCTTTGACCCATTCATCATCCATATCTTTCTTTCCATTTTCCCTACATGTCACAACAAGCTTGGTGAGTCTTCGGAAGAGATCCGATGGTGTCTCTTCTTCTAGCATGATGAAGTTGTCCACTTGATGTTGAAGGATGGCGTCGTTGGAGCGTTGAAGGCCCTCATTTCCTTCATATACCGATGCGAGAAAATCCCAAGCCTCCTTGGTGGTTTTGAGATTCCGCACTTGATCTTCATCATGGGCGGTCATGGCACTCTCAAGGATGTACTTGGCGTTTGCATCAAGTTGTTCATCAATCTCTTCTTGCCTTGTCAAGTTGGAGGGATCAACCGGATTGTAACCATTTAGAACCACCCTCCAAAGATGCACCGATGAGCTGCGAAAATAAGACTCCATAGATTTCTTCCAAGTGAAATAACGAGTATTATCAAGCTTAGGAGGTGGCCTACTTAGGTTGGTTATATGAGGTTGAGTGAGTGGAACTTGAGTGAGATATGAAGTAGGTGGAGCAAAGTTATGAGGAGGCTTCTCACTAGTTTTAGGTTGGTCTTTGTTATCCTTAACAACCAAGGCCTCAACGTTAGAAACACCGGTTGATGAGGAGGCATTTTGATTATTAATGACCCGAGTAAACACCTCGTCCACCATTTTGCCTTTCATGAACCCAAAGAGTTCAATCATGGCTTTCATGGTGACCGGGGCATTATCATGGAGGGGGGGTTATCCCCGCTTCACTTAGTTCTTTCTCAAGTTGTTCTTTATCATTTTTCTCTTGTTGTTCCTTAGCAAGTTTTAACTCCTCGTCGCTAGTCATCCTCCTCTTTAGGCTGTTAAGCCCTTAATAAAGAGACCTTGCTCTGATACCAATTGAAAGGATCGAGTAGGTTGACTAGAGGGGGGGTGAATAGGCAACTACAAATTTTCTTTTTCTTTTAATACAAATTTGGGAATTGCTCAAATATAAGTTCTCTAGATATGCAACTAGGTGAACAATCCTATATGATGAGCAATAAACAAGCTAGCAAGATATTCTACACAAGATAAGCTAGCAATACAAGTAAAGGAAGGTTAAGAGATAACCACACGGTGACGCGGAGATGTTCTACCGAAGTTCACTTCCCAATGGAAGCTACGTCTCCGTTGGAGCGGTGCGGAGTCACAAAGTGAACTCCGAATAGCCTTGATATGGCACACCGTATCTCCCTCGTGTTATCCTCCGATGAGGAGTTCCACGAGCCACTATATGATGCCCTCGAGGTCGGCAACAAACCTTTACAAGGATGAGGCACACTCCACAACCGAATTGGAGGCTCTCACCAAATTCCCGCGGCTCCCAAAGCCACGAGAATCACAAGGCCAAGGCACGCATCCACAACTCAATTGGAGACTCTTGGCTTTTCCCGCGGCTCCCAAAGCCACGAAGAACACAACTTCCGTCTAGGGTTCAACGAACCCAAGAGGTAACAATATCCGCTAGGGATTAGTGCGGGGAATCGAAATTGCTTTGGTGGAAGTGTAGATCAAGACCTCCTCCGTCACTCCTCAAAGTATGAAGGTGTTTAGACCGATGGAGTGAGAGATCTTGAAGGTTGAAGCTTTGTAACAATGGTGGAGAGAGATTTTTCAAAGCCTAGCTTCTTTGGAGAAGAAGACTAGTATATATAGCTCCACACAAAAATATGGCCGTTGGCCAGTTTTCTGCAGACGCGCGGTACTACCGGACCAAATGGACCGGTACTACCGAACGGCAGAAAACAGCAGTCAACAGGCGCATTTTGACCAGACGACGTGCGCGCCCGGTACTACCGGAGTTTCCGCCGGTACTACCGGAGCGCGCACGGTCGGTACTACCGCGTACGAATTTCCTCAGAACCAGTACCGTTTGGCGTTCGCCGGTACCTGGCTCGGTACCAAGTCCGGTACTACCGAGCGAGCTCGGTACTACCGGGCCGTTTCATCCGGTACTACCGGAGCCAGGAAAGGTGTGCCAAACAGAGCATTTTCAGGGAATGGGATGGCTGTGGTGTGCATATTTGGTTTGTGCAAAACATGTAGACAAGATTGATTCCGCCCAAACCTCCACACCGGATCCCCTCTTGATAGTACGGTTTTCCTATAAAGTAAAACCAAGGAAAACTACAACTTCTCGCTTGACGCTTGTAGAGGAGAAATCCCACCATCATGTGTGAAAATATAAGATGTACCTGTAAGTCTTTTAGCACACAATTAGTCCGCTTATTGTATTGTCAACAAACATCAAAACATATAGGGATAGAAATGTCCTTTCAGACGGGATCCCACGGCAGGAGCTGGTCGTGGAAGATGAGCACGAGGCCATGGCGGCAATTGAGGAACAGGAAACGGGCCTCGTCGCCACCGTCGAACTGCAAGGAGAAGAGGTCGTGCGGGACACGATTGGGGGGCTCCATGGTAGGTACGAACTCGATTTTGTCGGAATTTCCCTTGAAGAACCCGAGGAGGGGAGGGTTGCGGCGGTGGTGGTGGAGGCGGAAGCGACGGAGGAATCGAGGGTCGGAGACGAGGCCGCGCCAGCTCTTGCAGACGCGGGGGAGGGAGGAGGGCTGCAGCGGGAGACGAAGGAGGACCTCGGAGAGGAGGTCGTCGTCCTCCAGTGGCGCCGGCGGCGGCGAGCTAGGGCGGCGGGTCATCTCGCCCTCCTGGGAGCTCATGCGGTGGAGTCTGAACTGAACTAGCAAAGCGATGCCGTAGTGTAGTGCGGATGGGGAAATGCGTCTGCGACTGAGATTGAAGCCACGATTGTCCTATTTGAGCGAGACAAAGCCCACGATAACTAAAGCAAAAGGAGGCCCACTACATACGACTATATTCGTAGATGCATAGATGCATTCTCCTATTTCTCAAAAAATGAAAAACGCATTCTCCTTAGTTCTCAGCAACAAATACACATTGCTCTACAAAAAGCAGAACAAATGCCCTACAAATGTGCGCAAGAAAGGTTAACACTACATGCTATTCTGTACATCCACTGAAGTAATCAAAAGGAATGTTTGTTTTTCTAGAGGAACTACGGCGAGCACAAAGCCAACATGAACCGTGATCGAAAGAGCCAAAGAAGTAACAGTAGGAATATTTGTTTCTTATCTTCTTCTTATTCTTCTTTAACCCCCACCACTGTTGCACCCCGCTCTTATCTATTCGTATGGAGAGGAGCAACACTAGCAACAAGGTTGGCATCATCAGGGTACCAAGAAGAATGCATGGGAACGAGGTTTTTTGCTGCCAAACCGAGACGCGGCATGACATACGCCATAGAGTTGTAGGGCATGAGTGCCACATACACAAACTTCTTTGCAAGGGAGTAGACCAAGAGTCCGATAGCCATAAATCACGACGAACTCGACACATTTAACGTCACCCCTACCGCAAGAAAAGGCCGACGCAACGAGAATTTGCTTTTGTTATTGAGAACTACTAGCTTCCTGACATTTACCATTCATTGGATCAAGAGCAATCATCTGTGAGACCCAAAAAAAATCACCACTAGCTTCCTGACATTGCCAGCGACGGACACACGTGGCTATCTTAGGATTGAGCCAAGGTAGTTACTATGTGTGTCACCGAGACAGCGAGGGCACGTCAAATCAATAGAATCATTACAACTACTAAATAAAAAAGCAATTAACAGGAAATCCCAACGGGAGAGTGAGCTACACATAGCACTCTATTCTGCAGAATATGAAATATATATTTCGAAGTTGCAAAAAAATCTGGAACAAAAATCCGACAGTAGACAATAGTGCATTCTATAAACGTGCAAAATCTTAGCTCAAAATAATTCATATTTTGGGCTACACAAAAATAACAAAATATGATAGATTTTGGAGAGGTGAAATTAATTTTGCACTGTTCACTACTCCCTCCGTTTCAAATTAGATAACTTCCATTTGTCTACATGCGGATGTATCTAGACATGTTACATGTATAGGTACATCCACATGTGCATGAATGGAAAGTCATCTAATTTAGAACGGAGGGAGTATTTTCAAAGTCAGATTATATCATTTTGCACAGACAAAAATACAATATATTTCTAGTTGAGTTTGACACGTTCGCATAATACAATATTTAGTACTCCCCGCTATGATTATGAATGTTTCAAAAATAAATATTTACCTAGAGCTCGTGCTCCATTATGTCCCCTCTCGGCGATGAACCTCCTATTTTTCTCCTGCATTTTATCATAGATATATTTGCGTTTCAAAATCTATAAAGTGCGCCATGTGGCTTTGCCCTTAAAAACATAAACGTATTAAAAAACATTTCTTGTACAAAACCTATCATCAATTAACGGATAGGATCAAATCCCCATTGTCTTACGTGGAGTGTGAAGTTTCTCATTTACTACCCACTATTTTCTCTTCCTGCGATCCAAGGTTAATTTCGCCGTGAGTGATTTTTTTTCCGACAAAGAAATGATATTGCGCCATTAGCGGCCAGTGACAGCAACGAGTCGAGCGAGCCACATCCCATATTATGTTAAGAAATGATCTGTTACCATTGCGGGCTACCATTGACAGCAAAATACCCGACACACATCTCGTATAGGCAGGAAACTACCGGATTTTCAGAGATCAGTTAGCTGTCGGTGATTGATCTGTTACCACATCTGCAGAGACCAATTAGCTATCCAGCTGCCGGTGATTGATCTCTTACCATTGCTATCACTTGCATGCAGGCCACATACGTACCTGCCAGTATAAATACGTGAGAATCCCTACGTGGAAGCCTCACGGCAAACATTTCATCTTTCGCCAGCCTCACCACAGATCACTTGTCTTTCTTCTCGGTTTGATCATTGGCAAGAGGATGGGGATGGCGAAGAGATCGGCCGCCATTGCCGCCCTCTGCGTGCTCGCCCTGCTCTCGGTGCAGCTTCAGCAGGTGGCCGCCATGTCCAAGTTCTGCTCCTGCTACCAGGAGTGCTACCCCGGGTGCAGGCACCACGTGGCTCGGTTTTGGTGCGTCCCGTTCTGCGCCAACAAATGCAGCCCCAGCGAGGCCAGCACCGCCGCCGTCGCCGCCGTGAGCGGCCGCGACCCGTGCTGGGCGGCCTGCACCGCCGTCAAGATCTGCGGCCTGTCGGACCCGCCGACCGGTAAGCAAGACGCTCAGACCATCGATCTTACCTGCATTCCGTCTGCATCTTCTGTTGACGCAAAGGGAAGAGGAATCACTTGATGTTTTGAGCTGATGATCTCTGTTTCTTGCAGATGCTGGTGACGCGGCAACCTGTGCGCAGAACTGCAACAGGAAAAGAACTTCCAAATAGAGTGAATCGAAGACCTTGTGATATGATTCGCAAAAAAAAGACGACCTTATGATGTTGCATGGCTATGATTTGTAGCGGCAATAATGAAAATCGAGTTATTTTGCTCCCGCGTACCACTTCTGTGGATACTGCTGGTATCCATAATAATTTTCATTGTCTATCGACAGCCAGATTTCAGTGTCCAGTGACAATCGAGTTATTTTCCTTTCTCGACCGACAACCAGATTTCATCTTTTTTCAGCTAAGTGACATATTTTATTTGTTATTAAGGTTTTTTTTTTTAGAAAAGGGGCAGTCCCAGCCTCTGCATCAAAATGATGCATACGGCATTTTTATTTCTTTTATTCAACATAGCTAGCAAAAGCCTTACAACGAACGAACATACAAGACGAAGCCACCATTTGTTATTAAGGTATCTCTTATAATAAATGAAGTCTAAATTTTACACATCTCATTGAATGGCCTTCTTCCATGAGCACCCTGAACATAAACATGCCCCGGAAGCTAACAGATTCAAATTCAACTCATATCCAGCAGACCAGTAATGCCACCCCTTTTATATGTACGTACTTGAAACACACATGACATTCCAAAGAAATGAAACACACATAACACTCATGGAATGACCTTCTTCCTTGAGCACCTTGACTAGTGCCCGTCATTTTATTTACAAGATTGATTCCATGAAAGGTCTTTTATTTTAGTAGCAAGTCCTAGGATCACAGATCAGAGGGTGCAGAGACATGAACGCAGCATGCTCCTGTTTATGACAGATACCGATGCATGGATTAGTAAATCCATGTTCATATTTTTATTAGGCATTCACTTATCTATTTCCTGTCGGGATAACAACAAGAGCCTGTAACCCAATTGTTTATCTTCTTTGAGAGGAAGAAGAGGTTTAACTTAACTCATAGAAGAATCCAAACGTCAGAAAACTCATCGGACTCCCCGAATCTCAAAGAAAGCAAAATATTTCTACATTCATTAGAGAGAACCAGATAGAAAATACAACACAAACACACACAATATGGGACATCATAGAACTAACTGATCGAAGCAGCTACTAACTAAACGAAGCAAGCTGTCTTCGTGTCACTAGATTGACTGTTAAAGAAATTACATAGTAGGCGTGAGTTGACAAAATGTTCAAATTAATTCCTACAAATCCACTTCAGCGCAGAGCGGTGCATGCTACATAGGGGGTCAATTTCCGCATGGATAGTCGTGTTAGATGTATAGGTTACTGTTCATGTTTACTGTTCATCACACATGTATAAGTACTGGCCTTTGGCCTCCTGGAAATATAGTTGCTCATTCATAACATGGTATCAGAGCTCAGGTGCTCTCCTCCTCCTCCTCCCCACCCGTAGCAACTCCGGGCTGTCTCCGTCGCCGGCCTGCCGCGCCGCTGCCGCCGTCTCCGGCCTGCCGCGTCGTCGCCGCCGTTCCCGACCTGCTGCATCTCCCTGCTGCATCACCGCCGCAATTCTCCGGCTTGCTGCGTCGTTGCCGCCATCCCCGGCCTGCCGTGACTCCACGTCCGGCCGCCGCCCGTCGTCCCCGGCTTGCCGCACCGCCGCCGTCCCCGGCTTGCCGCGCCGCCGCCGCTGCTGTCCGCGGCCTGCCTCGTCCGGCCGCCGCCCGTCTCCTGCCCAGCGTCTGCCCAGCGTCTTCGTCACGGGCTCGGGCAGGTGAGCACGAGCCGATCTACATTCTCTCTCTTCATAGTTGACTTCAAAAAAAAAAAAATCAGAAAAAAAAAACAGAGAGCCCGCAATGTCCTCTTCGGGCTATGTTGCTGTTCCTCGGTGCTCTGTGATCTTTGATGGTACAAACTACGCCGAGTTTGTGGGCTTTATGCGCATCCACATGCGCGGCCTCCTATTGTGGGGCGTTCTCTCTGGCGAGGTCTCCTGTCCGCCGTGCCCCGTTGCTCCTGTGGCTCCTACTCCACCGGTGCCACCCGCTCTTGCCGCTGATGCTTCTGAGGCTGATCGTGCTGCCGCCAAGGATGCTGATGATCTTGCAGTTGAAGCCTATGACCAGCAGGTATCGAATTACTCGGAGTCTCTCTCTATTTATCGGGATGCTCTGTCGGTTTACACTCAGTGGTGCAATGATGATGCTCGTGCTGCTGCTGTCCTCACTGCTAGTGTTCTACCTCAGTTTGCTTCTGAGTTTATGGGATTGGGCACTACTGCTGCGATGTGGACTTATCTTTGTCAGCGCTGTCAGCCCTCTGGTGATGCTCTCTACCTGTCTGTGGTGCGTCAGGAGCATGATCTTCAGCAGGGTGACTCTACTGTTGATGAGTTCTACACACAGTGCTCTGCCATCTGGCGTCAGCTTGACTCTCTGAGGACTATTGTTTGCGGTACTTGTCGTTGCTGTCAGACAGTGAGGTCAGACTTGGAGTTTCAGCGTGTCCATGAGTTCTTGTCTCGCCTGCGTTCCGAGTTTGAGCCTCGGCGTGCCCACTTGCTTGCCCGTGGTCGACGTGTTCCCATCTCAGAGGTACTTGCAGAGCTTCGCGCTGAGGAGACTCGACTCCGTTCTGCTGGACTGCTTGTGGTTCCCACTTTGCTTGCTGCCCACGCTCCGGTGTCGTCTATTCCACCGCTGCTACCCACTCCTTCACGGGGGGTGGGTGGGCGACCCTCTGCAGGGGGGGTCGGCCTCGCTCTTACATGTTCTGCGACTACTGCAAGAAGCCGGGCCACCCAGAGTCTGATTGTTTCAAGAAGCAGCGTGACATGGGTCGCTCCTCTCCTGCGGTTCGTGCGCCTCCGTCTGCACAGTCCTTCACTGCCCAGGATATTGCCCAGCTCAAGCGTATGCTGGCTTCCTCTGGCTCTTCTTCGACGGGCACTGTTGCTTCGCTGACTGCTTCCACTACTGCTACTCTGCCACCGCCGCCTACACAGTCAGGTACATCTCCGTGGGTTCTGGACTCTGGAGCTTCATTTCACATGTCTTCTGATGCTTCCGCTCTGTCTTCTCTTCGCCCTCTTGATTCTCCTGTCAATGTTCTTACTGCCGATGGCACACCTCTTCCTGTTGCTAGTCGTGGCATTCTATCTACTCCATCTTTTTCTGTTCCTAGTGTTTCTCATGTTCCCCGTCTTACCATGAATCTCTTTTCCGCTGCTCAACTTACTGATTCTGGTTGTCGTGTCATTCTCGATACCGACTCTTGTTCTGTTCAGGATCGTCGCACCCAGGTTCTAGTTGGAGCTGGCCCTCGGCGCCGTGAAGCTCAAGGCCTTTGGGAGGTTGACTGGATTTGTGTTCCTTCCGCTGCCACCACACCCGCCAGCTCGCATGCTCTTGCTGCCTCCTCCTCTGCGTCCTTCCAACAGTGGCATCATCGACTTGGTCATATATGTGGCTCTCGCTTGTCCTCGCTAGTGCATCAAGGTGTCTTAGGGTCTGTCTCTGGCGATGTATCTTTACATTGTAATGATTGTAGACTTGGTAAACAGACTCAATTACCTTATCCTACGAGTGAGTCAGTCTCTCAGCGTCCTTTCGACTTAGTTCATTCTGATGTATGGGGTCCTGCTCCCTTCGATTCAAAGGTGGTCATCGCTACTATGTTCTATTTATTGATGACTTCTCTCGCTACACTTGGCTCTATTTTATGAAATCTCGCAGCGAGGTTCTCCATATATACAAGCGATTTGCTGCCATGGTACACACCCAGTTTTCCACGCCCATTCGTGTCTTTCGTGCTGACTCGGCTGGTGAGTATATCTCCCAGATGTTGCGTGGTTTTCTTGCCGAACAGGGTACTCTTGCCCAGTTCTCTTGTCCTGGTTCTCACGCTCAGAATGGCGTTGCTGAGTGCAAACATCGTCACCTTCTTGAGACGGCTCGTGCGATGATGATCGCCGCCTCTCTTCCACCCCACTTTTGGGCTGAGGCTGTCTCTGCATCCACCTATCTCATCAACATCCAGCCTTCGGCTGCTTTGCAGGGTGGTATTCCTATGGAGCGTCTCTCTGGTTGTTCTCTTGACTACTCTGCTCTTCGCATGTTTGGGTGCGTGTGCTATGTTCTCCTTGCTCCCCGCGAACGCACCAAATTGACCGCTCAGTCGGTGGAGTGTGTTTTTCTTGGCTACAGTGATGAGCACAAGGGCTATCGATGTTGGGATCCTGTTAGTCGTCGGCTACGTATTTCCCGTGATGTGACTTTTGATGAGTCTCGTTCATACTATCCGCGTTCGACTGCCTCGACCTTTTCGGTTGAGGATATCTCCTTCCTTATTCTTCCCGACACCTCTCCCTCTTTGCCTCATGTTCCTCCTCCTCCACCTCCTCCTCCGATGAGTCCCACTCTTCCTGATACACCACCGACGCCACCCTCCCCACCTTCCTCCTCTCCTTCCTCGGCATCCACCTCTCCACCTTCCTCTCCGATACATCGTCCCCTCTCTCCCTTTCCTCTCCACTACACCCGTCGCCCTCGTGCTGTGGATGATCCTTCTGACATGCCCTCCACTTCCGGTGCGCCTCCTTCCCCGTGTACACCGGTTCATAACCTTCGTTCTTGGACCTCATTACGGTCTCCTGATCGCTATTCTCCTTCCCAGTACAGTCTTTCTACTGTTGTTGAGACCACTTCCTACCGTGATGCCATGGCTCAGCCTGAATGGCAGCTTGCGATGACTGAGGAGATTGCTGCCCTTGAGCACACTGGCACGTGGGATCTGGTTTCCCCTCCACCTGGTGTTCGTCCCATCACATGCAAGTGGGTCTATAAGATCAAGACTCGCTCCGATGGTTCTCTTGAGCGTTACAAAGCTCGTCTTGTGGCTCGTGGCTTTCAGCAGGAGCAGGGACGCGATTATGATGAGAGGTTCGCTCCCGTAGCCCACATGACCACTGTCCGCACTCTTCTCGCTGTGGCTTCTGTTCGTAACTGGTATGTGTCTCAGCTTGATGTCCAGAACGCCTTTCTCAATGGAGAGTTGTGTGAGGAGGTCTATATGCAGCCACCACTGGGGTACTCTGTTCCTGATGGTATGGTCTGCCGTCTTCGGCGCTCTCTCTATGGCCTTAAGCAAGCCCCTCGCGCCTGGTTTGAGCGTTTCGCCTCTGTGGTGACTGCCGCTGGTTTCTCGCCTAGCGACCATGACCCTGCGTTGTTTGTCCACACCTCACCTCGTGGTCGGACGCTCCTCCTCTTATATGTTGATGACATGATCATTACTGGCGACGACTCTGAGTATATTACCTTTGTCAAGGCCCGCCTTCGTGAGCAGTTCCTGATGTCTGATCTTGGTCCGCTTCGCTATTTTCTCGGGATTGAGGTTTCTTCGACTTCTGATGGCTTCTTCATCTCTCAAGAAAAATATATTCAGGATCTTCTTGCTCGCGCTGCTCTTGGTGATGAGCGCACTGCTGAGACTCCTATGGAGCTCAATATTCAGCTTCGTGCTACTGATGGTGATCCCCTCACAGACCCCACTCGCTATCGCCATCTTGTTGGGAGTCATGTCTACCTAGCTGTCACTCGTCCAGATATTTCATATCCTGTCCACATTCTGAGTCAGTTTGTTTCAGCTCCCAGCTCTGTCCACTATAGTCACCTTCTCCGTGTTCTACGATATCTTCGTGGCACGATCTCTCGCCGTCTTTTCTTTCCTCGCTCCAGCTCTCTCCAGCTCCAGGCCTACTCTGATGCTACGTGGGCTAGTGATCTTTCTGATCGCCGCTCGCTGTCGGCCTATTGTGTATTTCTTGAAGGATCCCTCATTGCCTGGAAGACGAAGAAACAGACTGCCGTTTCCCGCTCCAGTGCAGAGGCTGAGTTGAGAGCGATGGCCATGTTGACGGCTGAGGTGACTTGGTTGCGATGGTTACTAGAGGACTTTGGTGTTTCTGCTGCTGCACCGACTCCTTTATTGTCTGACAGTACAGGTGCCATCAGCATTGCGCGTGATCCGGTGAAGCATGAACTCACCAAGCATATCGGTGTAGATGCCTCCTTTGTGCGTGCTGCTGTGTAGGACCAGCTTCTTGCCCTTCACTATGTGCCCTCTGAGTTACAGTTGGCGGACTTCTTCACGAAGGCACAGACTCGCGCGCAGCATGGGTTCTTTCTCTCCAAACTCAGTGTTGTTGACCCACCATGAGTTTGAGGGGGGGGGTGTTAGATGTATAGGTTACTGTTCATGTTTACTGTTCATCACACATGTATAAGTACTGGCCTTTGGCCTCCTGGAAATATAGTTGCTCATTCATAACAAGTCGAACATGCAAGAAGCTACAGCAAACAAGCCGTTTCTGCATACCATGACACCAGATTGAAATCCTAGATACCTGCAGACCAACCAATGTTCAGCCAAAATATTTATAATATTCATTAATGGAAATTCGCATATCTCATAGTTTTGGTATGATTCCAACATTATGCATTAGCTTAATCATTGCGAAAATAGTGCCAAAAATCTCAAAGCTGAATAAACCCGACATTACCGGAAAAAACCAACAATACATTAGCAGGTTCAATACTACAGCCAGTTCGTCCCAAAAATTAGTATGAAGAAAACAGTCTGCAGTGTCCCGACTTCAGCTTCTGTTGTTAACACGTTCTCAAGTTTCTTGCTCTGGTTTGATCAGTGGTTTAAATACCACCCTTAGAGGCAATACTGAACAGCCTATTTATTTTTTTGTTCCGATGGGCATATGACTATGAGGGGGCTCACGGAGTAGAAAACAGAAACATTTTATTGTAGCTCATGTGCAAATATGTTGTTATTCCCTTGGTCCGAAATAGAAGACAACTTTTAAAACTTTTCACGTGGCCTGCTGAAGGAGGGCCTCATATGGAGAATTGGTGATGGATCAAATATCTCCGTGTGGCGTGATAACTGGATTCCTGGAGCTAGTGCCCAGAAACCCTTGGGTCATCAGCCGGGAGCAGAGGTGAATCGGGTGGCTGATCTGTTGCTGCCTAGGGGTGCTGGTTAGAATGTTGATAAGGTAAAGGCTACTTTTTCTAGGTTGATACTGATGATATACTGAAAATCCCCGTAGGTTGTGCTGGAACGGAGGACTATCTTGCATGGAACTACACCAAGAACGGGGTTTTTAGTGTGAAATCTGCGTAACACCTCAAGACTCAACTGAAGCTTCTCCAGGCAGGACGGCAAGCTCTTCTTCGACCTGTGTTGATCACAAAGGGTGGCTGGCTCTCTGGTCAGCCGACGTGCCAAACAAGTAAAGGTTCACATTTGGAGGCTAGCGAAAAATGGCATTGTTGACTTGTTGTGGGGCAGGAGTTGCAGCAGCGTCAAATGTATTGTCTGCAACAAGGGAAGAACCACTCATACATCGTGTTTGAAGATGCCCACACGCGGTCAGGACCTGGGAGCTGCTCTCGGAGCAGACTAACAATCAGTTCAGGTCACCACCAAGTGAAATTCACGATCATCGTGCACTGTCGAACTGGTTACTGGACTGGATTGGCAGGTTAAGCGAGCAGGAGATTGTTATGGGTTTTTTGGCCCTATATTCATATGTGGCTTGCCCGGAATGATGCAAGAGACAGAACCCAAATTGAGGACCCCAAGGTGACGGTTAAACAGATCATCTTCCTGGCTGAGGAATGGAAGGATATTTGGGCTCCAACAGCAGGCGATAACAATACCGCAGGTGGAGCACTGGCAGCCACCAAAAGTGAGGGTGGCATAAAGCAAATGTGGATGGGGCTTTTCTTCAGGCGATGGGCTGCAGAGGCGATGGTGCGATTATTTGTGGTGAGTTCCTCTCTTGATCATGCTGTTTTTTCCCTGCAGTCGACGACCGGAGAGAGCTGAACTTCTGGCATGCCCACAAGCTGTTAGCCTTGCTAAAGAGAAGGGAGTGAGAATCTTGGTGCTGGAAACAGACTACTTGAGCGCAGTGGTGAAGCTGAAGAATAAGGAACTAGACGTATCAGTCCATGGACCGTTGGTCGAGGAGATCAAGAAGCTTTTGGGGGAGCTTGATGATCATGGCGTTTGTCCTGTCCGAAGAACTGCGAATGAAGGTGCGCATACATTTGCGAAGGATGGCTGTAATAATAAGCTGTGTAAATCTTGGCTCGGTATACCTCCTCTTATATGCTCTGAAGTCTGAACCTTGTGGCATCAGAGGGTGTCGGCATCTAATAATAAAATGCAGCCATTTAATCTTTAAAAAAATCTTCAAAGTAAACTTTAACCATTGCTTTTACGATAATAGTCTGTAGATTTACTTTCTGTTTGATGTAGCTTATAACTCTGTCGTTTGAGGGCATGTAATGAATCTCTATCCGGTTTCATTAATGAGATGGAGCTGTCGAACTGGGGCCTTTTTGGGCTAAAAAATATGAAAAGGTTCAATTTATTTGACAACAGTTTTTGCGATGAATCGATCAATGTGAAAAATTTATCATGTATTTGATAAAAAAATTAAACACCTACGGTGACTAAAATAGAAGAAATTAGAGTGCACACAAACCGTTGCAACATCTAGTTTGGTTCAGAAATATTATATTGGAGGCTAAGTGCCAAAATGACCAATTAGATATTCCCGAGTTAGACTGACAAACTAATATATGTTGAGAAAAAATTAAGCAAACAAGCTAAGAGTAGCATAATTGTCCATACCAAATTAATAGCTACAAGGAAAATGATGAATAGTAGTATAAGATCTAGTGAGGAGATTTTCTTCTAGTAATTGGACAATCTAAATTGCAGCTCTAGGTATAACACTCCCAAATGAGCGATTGAGCGGCAATGTGAAATGACATAGCTATAAGCCCGTATAACTAAAGGAATTTGAAACCAAATGCTAAGGTATGTAGCAACAAGTAAAAGTAAGACCAAAAAATATCCACAAGGTCCGGTAAAGGGGGGGAAAAATCATTCTCCTACTACTTAGCATGACACGTTCTCATCTATCAACTGGCACAAATATACAAATAGCACAATGGGACCATAATCCATCACATGGGGCTATCACACGAGAACCACATTTCTCCCATCTACACTCAACACAATCTTGACTCAGTACTGAAGCGGGAAACGGAAGTGTTGAGTGAGAATCCACACAAGCGTAATGAATTCGCTGCCCCGGCTGAGCCGACTAGCATGGGATTCCGGGCTACAGCGGTGGGCAGCATAGACCAACATCTCCAACCACACGCCAAAAATTACATTCAACAAGTAGGGCCTACTGGACTCCAAATGGAGAAGCTCAGCAGCATGTTCTTTTGCAGGCCCATGAGCACCCACATATCTACTTGAATCTGCATTTAAGTTTTCAGGCGGGGCATACTCCCACTGAAACAATCAAACAAACGAAGGCCAAATAATCAGATATGTGTAATCAGTTAAACATTTCAAAACAGCAAGTCGACACAACTTTAATTTGTACCAAACGTATTTCAATTGTAGTAGAATAAGTTAATGACCATACCTTTCCTCACTATCGTTGAGGTACTTGCTGTGCCAAGTCGAAGCAAACTGCTCTATCTGTGGGATCCTGGAACCATTGGGTCCATCGTTGTGGAATAGCTTCTTCAGCATGTCCCACCATTTTTCGGGCGATTGTCTATTTCGTGGGAACCTAGACCACATCGTTTCCAAGCTGAGGAGGGTGTTATGATGCCAGGTTTCATCAATATAGCCAGACAGCATGTCGGGCTCGGTCACTAGCAGGAACATCATGTAATTGGACAACACTTTGACAGCTTCAGCTAGTTCTCCTTGACGGTCAACCTCCTTGGATTTAACAAGGTAGACGTCGGTTGCAATGTGCCAGATGAGGATGCTCTGCGCAAAGTCAAGCTTCAAACTCCAGTGACTCCATTTAGCGTGTTCCTTGCTTAACCCGTTGTTCTTCAGTATTTGGATGCCTCTTGAGTTCCCGGGGATTAATCTGGGCAAGGTTTCCAACAACAAACGTGGAAGATGTGTTCTTGATATGTCGGTAGTGCACACGAAATGCACTCTCATCCACCAATTCTGGAGCCCCATCTTCTGTGTTGCTTTGCTGCCTAGCTCAGTCTTGTCGCGGGTGCAAATGTGAAACAGATTATACTGCCCGATGGAGCTCGACCACCTTCTCTTGCTTGCAGCATGGATACGACGACGAAGGAATTTGAGCCCAGTTACAAACATATGGGTCCTTTTGAAACGGCACAGCCAGGCACACATCCATGTTGACCCCATAGTTGTAACCACTGATATAATCTCCAAGACCACAGCCCCAGCTAACAAAAAATAGGTGATACCAACATCGAATCTACTGTAACCAGTTTTGCTGCTGAATGAGAAGAACAACATGGAGGCGATTGTTGCGCCAAGAGAAATGGCACGGATGGAGTAGCCGCACAAGTTGTGGATCACCCAAGCCTTTGTGTACATGATGTCATACATCAGGGATAACTGCATCTGAATCAACGTGTACACTTCATCCACTAGGAGAGGATATACATCATGGGTATTGTCCATAGGCCATACATGGCCCCCGGCAAATGGTAGCATGCATTTTCTAAGTAGGAAATGCGCTAAAATTAGAAGTTCCTCCTCAGTATTATCTTTTTGGGTCAATAAATTGAACTTCAGAGTCTCTGCCATATAAGAGTGGTAAGAGTTGTAATCTGAATTTTTAATAAGTCCAAATCCGTTTCTGATGCCTTCCATGCGGCCACATCTCAGCGCCCATGTCCTCTCGCCATACTTCACGACACCAACGGTGAACATATAGACAGATGCACGCAGAAGCAAACTCCCACTGCTGGCACTGAGAACATACTTGTAGAGGATATAGCTAGCTCCTAGGGTCTGCACGACAAGCGTGAGCAAGTGCCGAAGCCAGAGCCGATTATCCTCGATGACATAGGCGGTGATACTGTCTGGACCACCTAAATGCACCAACAGGAGCGGTGCCCAGAACGCCACTAGCTGGTGCTTCCCTGGCAGACTGGTGCACGACATGTGGCCAAGGGCGTAGATCGCTGTGATGTCAGCAAGAAGATACACCAACCAGAGGAGGAGCATCAGCAGAGGTGAGGCTTTACGACGACGGATCCCAGAAAGGAAGGTGAGGACAACTTGAAATGTGAAGCTGAAAAGGACCGTGATTTGGATCCCCGAATCGGTCCACAACTGTATAATCCAACCTCCAGCCATTTATTTGTTGACAATGTACTACCAATGAAGAGCTAGATTTTCACTGCAACCAAAGTCCGGTGACCAAAGTTGAATGCCCTGAAATGAGGATTAACCAAAGTAAATCACACCATTGCTGTGACGGACAAGCTACGAACCGAGGCGTGCTGGGCACAAAAGGCGGTGCATACGAGATCTTGTTGTGGAACCTGTACTCTTCTTGGCTAGTAGCAGCTCAGAGCTCCCTTCGTTTAGCTGCGCAGGCAGCCGGTGATAAATGGATTATGTCCTCTCTGCATGATCTGTGTTGCTGCGTAGAGGAAACACACACACACACACGTGAGTGGAGTTAGAGTGAGAGACTGAATTGAGTGGTGCTGCTGTGAATGTTGCAGCCTGGGTTTCTCCTTTTATTAACGTGCAAAGGAAACTACAAGGAAATTGCCTGGCAGTTACAAGGAAATTACCTAGCTACTCTTAAATGCTAAGGAAATGCAATGACTTGACCAAGAGCGAGTCATGGCAGCCATGTGCCATCCCACACAACCATGACTTGACATGGAGTACTACACTAGAGGAGACTTGAGTCAATTCAAGTCAACTAAGCTACTTAGAACTAATGACCAACAGGTTTGCTTAGGCTAACAATCTGAACCATGGGGAAGAAGGTAAGCCCAACCACTGCTGCACTGAACAAGATACAATGCCAGGCGGCGGCAGCGGCGGCGGCGTCACAGGAGGAGATGGAAGCACGGCAGCAGAAGATAGGGTCGTACCTACGGAAAGCTGGATGTTTTTTCACATGCAGCAGCTCGGAGCTCGCCCGGTGACCGGGGCCGCTGCCATGGCCGTGCGCAGGCCGGCGGTGAACAGTGAGAGTTTTCTTCTCCCCGTGGTCGATCTGGAACCCTGGAAAGAGGACGGGATCAACCATTATTGCAATCAACGACCAGTTACACACCTACGCCGTGCCGGCGCACGGCGGCATAGGATGATAGGAGATGGAAGCAGGGGGGGGGGGGAGATCGGGAAGGGCCGTACCTACCTTGCGAGATGGATATTCCGTGGAGGACGTCCGGGCGCGGAGCAGCTGGGCCGTGGCTAGGCGCGGAGGACGTCCGGCGAGTTGAGGAGACGGACGCCGGCGACGCGTGCACAGCGAGCGGCGGCGGTGGCAGGCGGGTGGAGTGGAGCGAGTGAGTGAGAATGGGTGTCTGTTCAAACGACGAGTAAACTAAGAGACCAGTAAATAAAAGGAGAAACGCGTAAAGAAAGAGACCTTCCATCGTCGTCGTCGTCGTCGTTTGGACTGTTCCCAAGACACGTGTGCTCCCTCCTTAGGTATTACTAGGTAATTGTCCGTGCGTTGCAACGGAGACATAAAATATTTTAATGGTTCCACACTAATCATTTTAAACATGTAATTTTAGAATTCTCGTGTGCATCACGCACTATTGTCATTTATGATGAAAGACATAATACTATTTTTTTCTATGTTTGCCCATGCGTTGTAACTGTAACGGTCCTTCAAATTTCTTTCCTCGACCCACATGTGAGCAAATGATAAATTTGATTCAGAACATGTTTTCTGGATTTTTTGTGAATTTCTATAGACGTCCTAATTTAGTAACAACAATCAAGCTGGGAAAATAAAATCATGCTATTTGTTGAGCATTTTTCTTATAAAAGTTCAGGATCATAAAAGTGTTCTAGACAGGCATATCACCGGTGGAACAAAGTCAGTTATCTCTCCTACCTAAAAGAAAAGATTGGTTCCACATTTTGCTCACCTCTTCGTCACACCTCGGCCAAAACAAAAACGCTCCTCCGACGCGATCCTCGCGGCTTAAAATCTCCAAAATAAAAGCCCTGGTCAAAACCGCCCATCAAACACGATCCTCCTGGAAGAGGCAGCCTCCATCCAAAATTGTTACCGAGCGAGGATTCTAGGGTTTCACCCCGCCGCCGCCTATCATTCCGGCCGTCGGGCGCCGCTCATTCCGGCCGTCGCACGCCGCCTATTGTAGGTCGTTGCACGCAAACACTGTAGGTCATCGCCTCCGCCTACTGCAGGCCGTCGCAGCCGCTGCTCGAGTCAGCCACCAGCCCTTGCAAGTCGTCCGTGGAGGTGCGCCTATAACAGTGGGGCGCCGGCCCGGCCGCAGTATTCGGGTATGTCCTGAAGGGCCTTGCCTCGACGTGTACCGCGTACGGCATCCATACTGACCACGGCCTCCAGGCGTTCTTCGCCTTCAAGCCCGAGGCCTCCCGACGTGGCCTCCAGGACCTCGGTAGTTCAGGCAAAACTCAAGTCTGCACAGTACGGGTCTGACGAAATGCCTCCATTTCTTTACGTCCAGGGTGTAGCAGTTCATTATACCTTGCTATACAAAGTGATGTGTAATCTACTCTTTACTTCTGCAGAACTTGAGTTAGTTTCCCAGAAGAAGAAAAATACCGAGACAATACTCTGTACCTACCCCATCTACTTGCGCCTGGAAGTAGTGTTGTCAAGTTCGAGAGTATAGAAATGTGTACCTTGCTATACAAAGTGATGTGTATTTTTCTTCTTCTGGGAAACCAACTCAAGTTCTGCAGAAGTAAAAAGTAGATTACACATCACTTTGTATAGCAAGGTATAATGAACTGCTACACCTGGACGTAAAGAAATGGAGGCATTTCGTCAGACCCGTACTGTGCAGACTTGAGTTTTGCCTGAACTACCGAGGTCCTGGAGGCCACGTCGGGAGGCCTCGGGCTTGAAGGCGAAGAACGCCTGGAGGCCGTGGTCAGTATGGATGCCGTACGCGGTACACGTCGAGGCAAGGCCCTTCAGGACATACCCGAATACTGCGGCCGGGCCGGCGCCCCACTGTTACAGGCGCACCTCCACGGACGACTTGCAAGGGCTGGTGGCTGACTCGAGCAGCGGCTGCGACGGCCTGCAGTAGGCGGAGGCGACGACCTACAGTGTTTGCGTGCAACGACCTACAATAGGCGGCGTGCGACGGCCGGAATGAGCGGCGCCCGACGGCCGGAATGATAGGCGGCGGCGGGGTGAAACCCTAGAATCCTCGCTCGGTATCAATTTTGGATGGAGGCTGCCTCTTCCAGGAGGATCGTGTTTGATGGGCGGTTTTGACCAGGGCTTTTATTTTGGAGATTTTAAGCCGCGAGGATCGCGTCGGAGGAGCGTTTTTGTTCTGGCCGACGTGTGACGAAGAGGTGAGCAGAATGTGGAACCAATCTTTTCTTTTAGGTAGGAGAGAAGAGATTCTTCATTATCATTTCAAACTTTATATTATTTAAATATTTGAGACATTTTAACTATTAGTTATGTGGAATTTTTACATTTTAATTATGCTTGCAGAAATTTAGTGTGAATTCTTCACACTATTTTTGTTTGGAGGTATTTTTTTAGTCTAAGACAGTCAATTGCTATTCGATTATAGAATACAAAAGAGAGTTCATAGACATTAGGATCCCCAAGGTTTCCCAAGGGTAAGGACAAAGAATTAAAACGTTGCCAACGAGGGAATGATCCTCCCTTGGTCATACGTTGTTAGGTAGGTGAGATACCCGGTTTATTCGAGCGCACGTAGCCGGGACTCGATTTTTCTCGAGCGCGCATAGCTAGGACTCGAACCCGGGTCGGCCAGCTCCACACCCGGAGTGCCAACCACCAAGCCAGCGCTTGGTTCTCAAAACACTAAGTTGTAGCGTTCATGTCTCCGGAGTTGTGGTTGTGGGCATAGGCCCGTTGTGCTATCTCCTCATTAACCAAGGCCTAAATGCCGTGACGGCGTCCGGTAGGAGGTCCACATTACATAACAAACAGTTCGAAATATGATGTAGAGATAATAACAAATGTTATAAATTATTTTTGAGTTCATAATTTTTTTTTCTGTGTCATAATTGTATGGTTCTTTAATGTTGATTTAAAGTTAACTTATACACACGTGTAGAAACATAAATGCAAAAGGTAGCATTTACCTAATTTAGATCACAACTCAACACTGTTCATGCCTGGGATCACAGTAGCCAAATCATTAATCTTCTTTGCAAGGAAGAAGAGAGACATTCTCTTAAGAGACTAAATCTTAAAAAAAAACTCAAACATTGGAAAACTCACATGATTCCCCGCATCTCGAGGAAAGCAAAATACTTCAAAATTCCTTAGTGAGAAACAAATAGAAATTTAACACAACCACACACACATAATGGGACATCATGGGAGACTAGTTAATCGAATCAAGATCAACTCAAAACTACTAACTAATTGAAGCATGCCACTCTGTCTTCCTGCCAGTTGATTGATTGTTACAAAAATGTTGAATTTAGTTTCTACAGGCCCACTTCAGCGTTGACCCATCCATCGTACATAGCGCTCCGGTTTTTGCTCATTCGGATTGAGGCAGAGCCCGAAACAAACATACGGACGAAATGGGCTCCTTGTTGGAGTTGCACTTAGAGCAATATTGAAGAGCCTAAATACTACTCATGGCGGAGTATTTTTATGATGAGCCTATGACTATGAGAGTATGAGGGGATCAATATCATGGAAAGAAAATAGAAACATCTGATTCTATCTCATGGGTACATATGTTCATACTCCATGGTCCAGAATAGAAGTCAACTTTTTAAACTCTTGATGGCACATATCCTTCTTCCCGTCACATCAAATAGAGAAGAGAAACATGCCCAGTAGCGAACAGACTGACACTACTGGAATGAGGTTCTACGCCGACGGCCTTTTGCCGTCGGCATAGCCTACGCCGTCGGCAGCCGTCGGCTTAGGTTCGTCGGCGTAGATCCCCGTAGGAGTAGCTCAAATAGCCGTCGGCATAGAGAAAAGTCGTCGGCATAGGCTTTGCCGACGGCCCGACCGTCGGCATTGAAAGTGCATGTGTTGCCCCACGCGTGGTTTTGGTAATTAATGACAATCCTTATGGACTAATGTTTGTATTGAGTTATTCTTTTAGGTTTGTCCAATGGCATCGGTTGAACTCCATGTGTTGGATTCAAGGTTGTATACCATCAAGATCATTGATTATGATGGACATATTTGATATGATCAAGAAGATGAAAAGATACAAGGTTGATCAAGACTAAGTGCAAAGAGTGGGTTCAAGTTGATCAACACACAAAGCTAAATGATATACCATGTGGGATCATGTGATCCAATGGTATGGTAAGAAATTGTCCATATAGCTTTGTGAACAAACCAATTATGTGTGTATGGCATTCCTTTGTTGGGGTTAGGTATCTCTCCATGGGCTTGCATCAAAAGGAAGATTTCTTATAGCTCATGGAGGATGACGTCAAGTGGTGATCGTCATCAAGATTGAGGTGTGCAAGTTCAAGATGGGCATCTAGAAGATATCATATGCTTGAAGCTTGCAACCCATTTGGAGATAATGGTCAAGTGAAGATGTTCCTAAGAGAGGCACTCCCATCTTGGTGTATGGGGGAGCAATATGTGAGTCTTCACCAAGCAAAGCGCAATCAAGAAAGGTGGTCCACTTGAAGAGATCAAGATCGTCAGTATCTAGCTCAAGTGGAATGCGCAAGGCAAATGTATGATCTTGATAGGGTTTCTATTTTACCGGTCTCATGGTGTTAGCGGGAGACCGGATTATAGGATAGATACCGTTCTATCAAGAGGGGCTCCAAAGTGAGTAACTTGATCGCATCGTTGTGGAGAGCTCAAACCTTTGCATACTTGGCATATCATCTTTCTTGGTTCTTATTTGGCTTTGACCCATGTGAGAATTTAGAGCTTGTGTACATCTCCATACCAAGCTCTAGTTCATCAAAAACGGATTTCATATGCATATCTTGTTGCGTTTTTGGTGTTGGAGGTTTTACCGGTTTGTCTTTTCTAAGAGAGGTCAAACTCTCTTCTTGTTTTCCTCCTCACACATGATGGACTATGATGTCTATGTGCATGATCTTGTAGAGATTGTGATTGTCTTCGAAACAAGCCCAAGATCATCGAAAACGGAGTCCAGATGAAAAATTTATGGGGTTTTCTGTTTGCTGTGTTGCTGCAGGAATTTCTAGGCCGAGTCTCCGGTCTGGACCGGAGTCTCCGTCTCAGGGCAAAGTTTCCGGTAACTCTCCGGTCTGGCATTTTTGCCTCGAAGGAAAAGTGGTGGAGAGCCACTGCATAGGGAACCGGAATGTCTGCGGAGTCTCTGGCCAAGGCCGGAGTCTCCGGTCTCTCAGACCGGAGTCTCCGGTGTAAGCTTCTTGTAACGGCTATTTTTCTGGGAGGGTATAAAAACCCCTCCACCTACCTCCAGCCAGGAAGCTCTGCCTAGCACGATTTTGTTTCTCTCTCCTCCATTGTTGCAAGCTCAAAACTACAAGATCTCCCAATCCCTCCGCCCAAACTCGTTGATCTTTGGAGGATTGAAGGAGAAGATCTAGATCTACATTTCCACCAATCAATCTCTCCTCTAAGTGAGGGGAACCCTTTCGATCTAGAACTTGGAGTTCCATTTGTTGAGTTCTTCTTTGTTCTTCCTCTCTTCTCCCCCCATAGGCATTAGTTGCTTTTGGTGGGATTTGAGAGTGAAGGATTTGAGCACTTGTGCTCTTGCCATTGCTTCGTTGCATCGGTTTGTGCTCTCCACGAGGATTCGTGGAAGTTGAAAGCTTGTGAACTTGTTACTCTTGGGTCTTTGGACCCTAGACGCCCGTGTAGTGGTTGAGACCCTTGTGTGGTCACTTGTAGCTGTTCGGGAGCCCCCAATCCCGTTGTGGGTTGTGCCCCGGATCGTTGTTGTAAAGGCTCCGGATTTCCGCCTCGAAGGATTCCGATAGTGGAAGGTGAACCAAACCTTTGTGGTGCGGTTCATCGGAGAAGAAGGTGAAACCTTTGTGGTTGTTGAACCATTGTGTTGGTTCACACCTCTCCAACGAGACGTACTCCCCTAAAAAGGAGGAACTCGGGAATACATCCTCGTCTCCGCGTGCCTCGGTTATTTCTATACCCGAGCTCTTTACTTATGCACTTTACATTGTGATAGCCTTCGTGCTTGAAGTATTCTATTGCTATCACCTTGTTGCTTGTCTTGCTTAGCATAAGTTGTTGGCGCACATAGGTGAACCTAGTTTATTTAGGTTGTTAGCTTGTTAATTTAAACACCTAGTTTTATTCCGCAATTATCAAGCCTAATCCGGAAAAGTTTTAATCGCCTATTCACCCCCCCTCTAGACGACATCCTTGTCCTTTCAATTGGTATCAGAACCTGGGCTCTCTTTATAGGGCTTTACCGCCTAGAGTAAAGATGTCGTTTAGAGAATTAGTGCACGATCCCACTTTCATATTCGATGGCACAAATTATGATGTTTGGAAAATTCGCATGCTAAATCTTTTTAGGGACATGGGTCCAAATTATATTAAGAGGATTGTAGATGTGGGTTTTTCTCCTCCAAAGGATTCCCAAGAATTATCTTTAGAGGATGAGGAAAACTCTCATCTCGAAACTCTAGTTTCTAATGGCCTTATATGTGTTTTGAGCGATGTAGTTCTTGCTTCAATCATGCCTTTTCGGAACGCTCATGAGCTTTGGACCAAGCTTCAAGATAAATATGAAGTGTCCAACATTATTGAGGATGATTGCTCTCCTTCCACCTCCGGGCGTGATGAGTTCACAACTTCTTCCACTTCACCAACATGTGATTTGTCACAAGGTAATGATATGGTGAGTGGTGATAGAAATTGCCTTGTCGATGGTGAATATTCTATTGACCATTGCAATTTTCTATCTTTGGACTTAAATTCTTCTAGCAATCAAATGTCATACATGCTAGATTTGATAGTCCTTGCATAGCATGTAATAGTTGCTTAAATAAATCTCATGATGATATGCTCTCTATGTCTTGTTGTCATAAAAATAATGCTTCCATATCCTCTAGTACTTGCATGACTAACAATGTAGAGGAATCCCAACATTTGTTGGAACAAGACATGGACCTCAATGGTGCTTCAAGTATTTCTTCATCCTCTTCACCCATTAATCCCGTTTGCCTTATGGCTAAGGAGTCAAAGGAATCTTCTATCTCGAATCCCGATACATCATGTGATGATGTGGTTGAGGAGTCTCATGGAGAAGATTTTGATATTGAATCCTTAACCAAGAAGGGTGAGATGGTATTTGTTGCTCTCCCCAAAGGTAGCAAAGCTATCCCTCCTCTATGTGAAATCATTGCTTATGGTATTAATAGTAGGGAAATCATTGAGGATTTGGAAACTAAATTTCTCGAGAAATGTCAAATTGAGAGAGATAACTCTATCACTATAGCTTCCTTGAAAGCTTCTCTTGAAGAAGAAGAAGAGTATAGGGTTTCTCTTGAGGAGAGACTTGAGTCTCTTGATGAGTCTAATGATCTTATTATTGCTAAAATCATTAAGGAAAAAGATCATGCTATTGCTAAATATAAAGTGCTTAAAAAGGAAAAAAGTTGAATTTGGTGTTGGCAGTGCTAGACTAAGTGAGGACATAGAGAGACTTGACAAATCTCACAAGGCTTTAGAAAGTGAACACTCTCTCCTTATCAAGTCTCATTATCAACTCCAAACTCAACTATCTAAGAATGATGAGCTTGCCAAGTTGTCTTCCTCCATTTCTAATGTTAATGATGCTTGTGCTACTAACTCCACTTCTCGTGAAGCATCTATTTTGAAGGAGAATGTTGAGCTAAGGGCTCAACTTGAGTTGCTAACTAGCAAGTATGGGAAATTAGAAGAAAGTCATGAAAAGCTCTCTAGCTCTAATGAGGATCTTCTAGCATCCCATGCAAGGCTAAAGTTAGCTCATGAGGCTATCGCTACAAACGTAACATCTTGTGAGCCTCATGTGGACAATGGCACAAATTCTACTAGAAATGCTATATTGCCATGTGCTAGTCCTAGTAATTCATCCACTCACAATGTTGCTACATCTTGTGATGAATTACTTTCCTTGCCTTGTTGCTCTAACAATGAAGCGTCTACTTCCTCTAGTGTTTTTGTTGATACTAACCATGTAGAGGAGTTAAATGAGCTCAAGGCCCAAGTCACTTCTTTGAAGAAAGACTTGGAAAAGCGTCATGTTGGGGATTCTACACTTGACAATATGTTGAGTGTTCAAAGACGCCCCAATGACAAGAGTGGACTTGGATTCAACTCCAATATCAAGAACAAGTCCAAGTATAACAAGAAGAAAAAGGGCCAATAACAAGTTAAAGATTCGACCAAGATTGCTTGCTTCAAGTGCAAAGTTGAAGGGCACCATGTTAGATCTTGCCCTTTGAAGAAGAAGCCTCTTAGTGAAAAGCAACAAGGGAAGAAGCCTCAAGTTCAAACTCAAGTTTCTCAAATTGAAGAACGGTCTCTTCCCAAGAAGAATCAAACTACCCCTCCTCAAGTTGAGATTTCAGCTAAGAAGAAGGGAAAAAGCCAATGTTGCTACTTAGGCCGAGAGAAGGGCCACTTTGCTTCTTCATGCACTAATGGTACCTTATCTAACCCTATTATAATTGATGATGTTTATTCTCTTCGGAAGGATAAGGTTGGCAATGTGTTTGCCAAATATGTTGGTACTCAAAGTGGTGTCAAGAAAAGAACCATTTGGATTGCCAAACCTATTGTGACTAACCTCTTAGGACCCAACTTGGTTGGGGACCAACAAGGTAAAACTTGATCAATAGGTGTTGTTGGAGGGCATTGGAGACTTGGCTACATCATGAAGAATTAAGGGATCTTCATCAATTATATTATCTCAAGCCAAGTCATTTGGATTATATTGTTCTATCTCATATTCAATGTTCCTCCTTGCGGTAACTTTTATTTAAATCATATATACATTGAAAGTTGCTTGCACCCTTGCATGTGTTAGGTTTTGTACCTTGCTAGTGTTGGTATGTGTTGTGCTCTCTACCTACTTCTTGAGTAATCAAGAATGTGTATGTTGGTTTGCACACCATGTATTTGTGTTGAGCCTTATTGCTTTTATTTGATATCTTATCTTTGTTGGCTCTCTTTTTGAGAGATTAATGGACTATCCTATTTTGGGGGAGTGATATGCTTCGTGCACTTCACAATCCTAAAATTGTGTACACATGAGGAATACCACTTAGTGTTGATATATTAATATTATCTACTCTCTATGTGGTATTTCATGCTCATGAGAAATTCAAATTCTCTAATGTCCATTAATTATCTCTAGTTGGTTTTGCTTGCCTCTTGTTAAGAAAATTGGTTTATCACATTATGGGGGAGTAATAAGCTATTGCATATTACAAGCCTAGAAAACGTGAACATGTGAGGTTTGCCACCTTGAATTGATATTCTTCATTATCTTGTTGCTATGTGGCATGTTTCTCAAACAAGTTCCCATTTGCTTAAAAAGCTTTTTGCCTCTTACCGTTGGATCTTGTTTGTGATGGAATTTCTTGATATGGCTTTCCCTAAATGTTCTCATATATCTTTTTGGGAAACCAATTGCTTCAAGCTACTCCACTCCTTGGAGTTGCTTTGCATTATCGCGTGAATTTTGAAGCTATCAAGAATATCTATCTATCTAGCATGGCTTTTAATTCCTATTCTTTGACATATGCTTTTTATTGTGAAGATTGGTCTTGTGTTTCATTCCTATATACCACCGAGAAATATCTCCATATACTCCTTGTCCGTGACAACTGATACTCATAATTGTCGTGGAATTAGTAGACCATCGTCATTTGGCTCTTGCTTTGAATTGTTTTTTAATGCCAAGAATTTGTTTCGGTCTAACTCTCGTTTGTCTTCCTTGCATCTTTTGGATCCTTTTGCTCTACTCAAAATTTGTTTTGTGCTTTCTTGACTTAGGAAAAGCAATGATCCAATCCTTGTGCATTTACATTCAAAGTCATAATTGTAGATAATGCACTATTCTTGGGGAAGCAATCCTACATTGAGTAGTACAACATTCTTTTAAATTGGTTTTATATCTTATTGCTTTCCTTGAACATGATTAGTGTTTGAATAATATGTATGGAGAGTGATGATCCCAGTTGTGTGCATTTTGTATTCAAATGCAAGATCATAAATAATGCACAAATCTTGGGGGAGCAATCCTATATGCTTTTTGAACATTAGTTGTCTTCATTTGGTGTTTGATCCCGATGACGCGTTGATACGTCTCAAACGTATCTATAATTTATGAGGTTCCATGTTAATATTATACCAATTGTTACATGTTTTACATACACTTCATAGCATTTTTATGCATTTTCTGGGACTAACCTATTAACAAGATGCCACAGTGCCAGTTCCTGTTTTTGCTGTTTTTGTATTCCAGAAAAGCTAGTCTAGAAATATTCTCGGAATTGGACGAAACTTGGACAGAACCTCCTATTTTTCCAACACGTATACGGAGTCCAAAGGAGAGACGGAGGGGAGCCACGAGGCAGCCACACCATGGGGCCGCGCGGGCCCCCCTGCCGCGCCGTGGGGTGGTGTGGGCCCCACGGGCGTCTCCAGCCGCCGCCCTTTCGCCTATTTATTCATCCCGACGCGAAAACCCTAAATACCCGAGCCATTATCCACGAAAAGTTCCAGAGACGCCGCCGCCATCAACCCTAGCTCGGGAGGGTTCAGAAGCTCTTCCCGGCACTCTGCCGGAGAGGGGAATCATCACCGGAGGGCTCTACATCACCATGCCTGCCTCCGGAGTGATGCGTGAGTAGTTCATCCTTGGACTACGGGTCCATAGCAGTAGCTAGATGGTTGTCTCTCCACTTTATGTATCATGTTTAGATCTTGTGAGCTGCCTATCATGATCAAGATCATCTTATTGTAATGCTACATGTTGTGTTTGCTGGGATCCGATGAATATTGAATACTATGTCAAGTTGATTATCAATCTATCTTATATGTTATTTATGATCTTGCATGCTTTCCGTTACTAGTAGATGCTTTGGCCAAGTAGATGCTTGTAACTCCAAGAGTGAGTATTTATGCTAGATAGTGGGTTCATGCCTCCGGTAATCTGGGAGAGTGACAATAACTTCTAAGATTGTGGATGTGCTGTTGCCACTAGGGATAAAATAACCGATGCTTAGCTTAAGGGTGCGCCGTTAGGTCTAATGCATTTGTTTACATTACGCACATTACTTAATGCGATTATCCGTTGCTTGCAACTTAATACCAACGGGGAACTCGGTATAACAACCTGGAGGTGGATTATTAGTCATAGACGCTGTTGGATAACGGTCTATGTATTTTGTCGTAATGCCCACATGAATATCATAGTAATCATCATGTCATATATATGCATTGTCATGCGCTCAATATTTTGTCAATTGCCCAGCTGTAATTTGTTCACCCAGCATGTTAGTTATCTTTTATGGAGAGACACCACTAGTGAACTGTGGACCCCGGTCCATTCTTTTACACTGATAATACAACCAACTGCAAACATTGTTCCTTTTCATTCTCTGCAATTTACTACTGTTTTCCACACCATACGTTTAATCCTTTGTTTTCAGCAAGCCGGTGAGATTGACAACCTCACTGTTTCGTTGGGGCAAAGTAGTTTCATTGTGTTGTGTGCAGTTCCACGTCGATCGCCGGATTCCCTGGTGTTGCGCCGTGCCATATTCCGCCACCAACAACCTTCAGAAGTTATTTCTTGCTCCTACTGGTTGATTAAACCTTGGTTTCATACTGAGGGAAACTGCTGCTACACTGCTTCATACCTTCCTCTTGGGGTTTCCCAACGAACGTGTGATCCACGTCATCAATCAAGCTTTTTCTGGCGCCGTTGCCGGGGAGCAAGAGGATTTCTGCAAGGGGAGTCTCTTGCTTCCAATCTCTTTACTTTGTTATTGTCTTGCTTAGTTTATTTTTATCTTGTCTTGTTTGCTTATTTATCAAAAACACAAAAAAAATAGTTTCCTGCATCTAGTTTATTTCGGTTTGTTATTATGTCTAGTTGTTTACTTGCTATCAATGGCTTCTTCTTTGGTACAAAATATTATTGGCTAAGTGGGTTCACGAAGGAACAACAAAATTATTATAAGGAATACCGCTGTCTCAAAAAGGGATACATTATGGGACAAATAAGTACATTGAATTATTTTGCTAAGAACTTGTGCTCTACTTATGATGAATCCTACTGCTTTAATGAATCATTATGTTGTAGAAGGCATAAACACCTCCCTTCCAATGTGATTATAATGATAATGAAACCTTGGCTGCTTATGCTAAAGGAAACTATGACTTTGGTTATCTTGAACAAACTGAAGAATTTTTTGTTTTTAAAGGTGCCTATGAAATTGCTGGTTATATTCACGATGATGATTTTCCTTATAAATCTGAAAATTTTGCTATACTTGGTTATTGCCTTGAATATTACAATGATAATCCTTATATCACTGAATTTCTTGAGAAAACTTATTCTCGAGAACAACTTGTTACCTTTCAGGAACCTGTGGAAAAAGAAACTGTTGAAGCTGAAAGCTCATTGGATGAAAAAGGGAAGAGAGTGATGAACAAAAGGAGGAAGAGTGGATTAACCCATGCCTACCTTCTAATGAGAGTAACTCTTTATCTCTTACATATTTGATTGCCCTCCATGCTTACCAAAGGAGGATGAATGTTATGTTCCTATGGATTCTCTTGAAATATTCCCTATAATGAAACTTGTGGAAATGATTATGCTACTGTTATTTATGATAATCCATGCTATTTTGATAAGTCTTATGATAATCCTCTATTTATTCCTAATTTTGAAATGCATGGTAATGAGAAAGTTTCTTAGAAAATGTTTATGATAAAGCTCTAGATGATGGTCCTATGTTGCTTGATAATATTAATTGTACTAGTACTAAAAATGGGATTGGAGAGGTATTGACTTTAGCTAAATGGAGTCCCATACCTTTGAGAGTGATCAATCATCTTGTTTTAATATTGTTAAAAGTGGGTTTGGAGATGTCATGACATTAATTAATTTTGATCCCACTATTTTTGAACTTGATAAAAATTATGTGTTTGTAGATCATGAAAAGCATGCTTTATGTGATAGTTATATTGTTGAGTTTGTTCATGATGCTACTGAAAGTTATTATGAGAGAGGAAAATATGGTTGTAAAAGTTTTCAAGTCGCTAAAAACACCTCTTTATATTGAAAGTTTTGAAGTTTTATTTGTTTCATCTTTCTATGCTAGTTGCTTTATGCTTCAATAATTTATTTTGTTACAAGATTCCTTTGCATAGGAAGTGGGTTAGACTTAAATGTGTTTGATATTTGCCTCTTGATGCTCTCTTTGTTTTTCAACTCTTATTCTTATGAGAGCATCATTAAAATCTTCAAGCCTAGCTAAAAGGCATTAAAGAAAAGCGCTTATGGGAGACAACCCATTATTTTATTTCTGCAATTTTTCTTTTCTTTTTGAGTCAAGGAGTTGTTTACTTCTGTAACAATTCCTTTGTATCTTTATTTTATCGCATTGTTGTGCCAAGTATTGCCTCTAATAGGAAGATGATGCTAGATTTGGATTTCTGCGCAGGAACAGATTTCTGCTGTTCACCGTTTTATTCTGTAAAATCACAGAAAAATTATTTAAATCTGCAAATTTTTGTGCGTGATCCTCAGATATGTACGCATCTTTCGTTAGTTTAAAGTTTTTCGATCTGAGCAACGTAAGTGCCTCGAAAAAATTCGTCTTTACGGACTGTTCTGTTTAGACAGATTCTGTCTTTTATTTTTCGCATTCTCTCTTTTACTAGTGTTGAGTGGAATTCTTTTTTAGGGTGAAGAGCTTCACATAACATCAGTGGCAGTAGTTAATGTTAAAAGTAACGGTCATGTTTGTGTCCTTATAGAACATGTGAGTTTTTGATTGTGCACTAACCCTCTAATGAGAATTACTTGAGTTTGGTGTGGCGGAAGTTTTCAAGGGTCAAGAGAGAAGGATGATATAATGTGATCAAGAAGAGTGAAGAGCTTAAGCTTGGGGATGCTCCCATGGATCACCCCAGCATATTTCAAGAAGACTCAAGCGTCTAAGCTTGGGGATGCCCAAGGCTTCTTCATCAGCAACTTATCAGGTCATCTCTAGTGAAACTATATTTTAATTCTTTCACATCATATGTGCTTTACTTGGAGCGTCTGTGTGCTTTTATTTTCAGTATTTTATTTTTCTTATGGTCAACTTGATTGGACCCAGCATTCTTGATTGGGAGAGAGACACGCTCCGCTTTTTCATATGAATACTCCTATTCTTCACTTATACTTGTTGAGTATTCTTATCTAGCTATTGCTATGCTTTTAGCTCCTGTTTTGCATGCATCTCTTATTCAGAGCTGTTAGTTCTTTTAAAGAAAGTACTCTCTTGCTTCACTTATAATTGTTTGGAGAGTTTATGTTGAAATAAATTGATTGGTGTTTGGTTGGAACAGAAAATGTTGCATGTGGTAGATGGTATAATGGAAAAAGCTTACATATTCTTGTAGATCACTGTATTGGATAATTTGATACTTGTCAATTGTTTTGAGTTATCAAGTAGTTCATGTTTAAGCTTTTGTATCATGTAGTTAAAACCTATTAATGAAGAACTACCGTAAAGCTCGTTGAAATTTGGTTTGCATGATTGGTATCTCTAAGGTCTAGATATTTTCTAGTAAAAGGGTTTGGTTAACAAGGAAGACAGTGTAGAGTCTTATAATGCTTGCAATATGTTTTCATATAAGTCTTGCTGTGTCGGTTGATATCCTGTGTTTGCTTCAAATAACCTTGCTAGCCTAAACTCTGTACTGAGAGGGAATGCTTCTCGTGCATCCAAAACCTTGAGCCAAAATCCATGCCATCTGTGTCCACCATAACTACCTATATGTGGTATTTCCTTGCCATTCCAAGTAAATTTTTCATGTGCTACCTTTAAACTATTCAAAAATTATTACTCCTATTTTGTGTCAATGTTTACCAAGCTCATGAGGACGGGGTGGATGTCTTTATGTCAACTGTCAAACAGACTTTACCACCGGACTAGCGGCATATACATCCGCTTATCCATTAATTTTGCAAAAAGAGCTGGCAAATGGGGTGCCCAGTCCCAATTAATTACAACTTTAACCGCTTAATTCTCTTCACATTTTTGCCCTGATTTATCAGTCAAGCAATGACAAACAGTGAAATATCTGCATGTGTAAACAAAAGAGAAAGAGGGATGATCTGCCTTGCTGGTAGAAATAACGTCCTTCATGGGAGCCGCTCTTAAAAGTCTGGTTGGCAGGGGTCATATTGTACTTTCCATTTTCTGATTCGTTGACAATTAACAAACACCTCTCAAAACTTATTTTTACTCTCTATATGATTTCAAAAACTTAAAAAGCTCTAGCACATGATTTAATCCCTGCTTCCCTCTGCGAAGGGCCTTTCTTTTACTTTTATGTTGAGTCAGTTTTCCTACTTCTTTCTATCTTAGAAGCAAACACTAGTGTCAACTTTGGTGCAACAATTTTTATATGCTTGTATATTGCACTTATTATATTGCTTTGTGTTGACAAATATCCATGAGATATATATGTTGAAAGTTGAAAGCAATTGCTGAAGCTTAAATCTTCCTTTGTGTTGGTTAAATACCTTTTACTTAGAATCTATTGCTTTATGAGTTAACTCTTATGCAAAACTCTTTGATGCTTGTCTCGAAAGTACTATTCATGAAAAGTTTTTGCTTATATGATTCAGTTGTTTGCTCATTATCTACTTGCTAGCAAACTATAGACCATTGACCTGGATCACTTCATTCATAACATGTGCTTTACAATACTATTTGATCAAGATTATGATTGTAGCATGTCACCTCAGAAATTATTTTGTTTTTATCGTTTTACCTACTCGAGGACGAGTAGAACTAAGCTTGGGGATGCTTGATACGTCTCAAACGTATCTATAATTTCTGATGTTCCATGTTGATATTATACCAATTGTTACATGTTTTATATACACTTCATAGCATTTTTATGCATTTTCTGGGACTAACCTATTAACAAGATGCCACAGTGCCAGTTCCTGTTTTCTGCTGTTTTTGTATTCCAGAAAAGCTAGTCTGGAAATATTCTCGGAATTGGACGAAACTTGGACAGAACCTCCTATTTTTCCAACACGTACACGGAGTCCAAAGGAGAGACGGAGGGGAGCCACGAGGCAGCCACACCATGGGGCCCGCGGCCCCCCTGCCGCGCCGTGGGGTGGTGTGGGCCCACGGGCTCTCCAGCCGCCGCCCTTTCGCCTATTTATTCTCCCGACGCGAAAACCCTAAATACCCGAGCCATTATCCACGAAAAGTTCCAGAGACGCCGCCGCCGTCAACCCTAGCTCGGGAGGGTTCAGAAGCTCTTCCCGGCACCCTGCCGGAGAGGGGAATCATCACCGGAGGGCTCTACATCACCATGCCTGCCTCCGGAGTGATGCGTGAGTAGTTCATCCTTGGACTACGGGTCCATGGCAGTAGCTAGATGGTTGTCTCTCCACTTTATGCTATCATGTTTAGATCTTGTGAGCTGCCTATCATGATCAAGATCATCTTATTGTAATGCTACATGTTGTGTTTGCTGGGATCCGATGAATATTGAATACTATGTCAAGTTGATTATCAATCTATCTTATATGTTATTTATGATCTTGCATGCTTTCCGTTACTAGTAGATGCTTTGGCCAAGTAGATGCTTGTAACTCCAAGAGTGAGTATTTATGCTAGATAGTGGGTTCATGCCTCCGGTAATCTGGGAGAGTGACAATAACTTCTAAGATTGTGGATGTGCTGTTGCCACTAGGGATAAAATAACCGATGCTTAGCTTAAGGGTGCGCCGTTAGGTCTAATGCATTTGTTTACATTACGCACATTACTTAATGCAATTATCCGTTGCTTGCAACTTAATACCAACGGGGAACTCGGTATGACAACCTGGCGGTGGATTATTAGTCATAGACGCTGTTGGATAACGGTCTATGTATTTTGTCGTAATGCCCACATGAATATCATAGTAATCATCATGTCATATATATGCATTGTCATGCGCTCAATATTTTGTCAATTGCCCAGCTGTAATTTGTTCACCCAGCATGTTAGTTATCTTTTATGGAG
Organism: Poa pratensis; assembly: GCA_947311845.1. NCBI lineage: Eukaryota > Viridiplantae > Streptophyta > Magnoliopsida > Poales > Poaceae > Poa > Poa pratensis. The sequence continues at coordinate 65,372,532 of CAMZMU010000043.1, forward strand.
AGACACCACTAGTGAACTGTGGACCCCGGTCCATTCTTTTACACTGATAATACAACCAACTGCAAACATTGTTCCTTTTCATTCTCTGCAATTTACTACTATTTTTCACACCATACGTTTAATCCTTTGTTTTCAGCAAGCCGGTGAGATTGACAACCTCACTGTTTCGTTGGGGCAAAATAGTTTGATTGTGTTTGTGCAGGTTCCACGTCGGTCGCCGGATTCCCTGGTGTTGCGCCGTGCCATATTCCGCCACCAACAACCTTCAGAAGTGATTTCTTGCTCCTACTGGTCGATTAAACCTTGGTTTCATACTGAGGGAAACTGCTGCTACACTGCTTCATACCTTCCTCTTGGGGTCTCCCAACGAACGTGTGATCCACGTCATCAATCACGTGTCTCTTTGAAAGACAAACATTTTTCGTCTTGGTACTTTGTGCCATCATGAAAAGTGTAGAGGGTTGGGTTATTCATTGATGATTTTTTCATCAATTGGTATCTTGTTTTCATTTGGTATCTTTTCAAAGTGGTTCCTTCAATCATATGTTGATTTGGGTCTTTGATATAATTCGGACAATTCTTTTTCTTGTCACACTTGTGTGTGCTTTTTGTTTTAATTGGTGTCTTGTCCAAATTGTATCTCGTTTGGTTCTTGAAAGTCTTGTGCATGCATATTATTATATGTATATCTTATGGCATGCTTACTTTCGTTGATCCAATATATAGGATAAACTCTATCAAATCCTAAATGGCTAAGATATGCATGAAATTCAATTTCATATCAATATGCACATATTTATGTGGAGTTTGTCCTATGTATTGTAGTTGCTCTAAACTACTTTGGACCCAATGAGTTTGGGTTCCATGTGTACTTGAATATGTTTTAGGTACACTAGAGATGCATTGGAAGCTTGTCTCATTTACAAGGAAGGTGTTATCACCATGTGCTTATTGGAGCCAAGCTTGGATGATCATGAACTCTTCTGTTCTACATCAGCAATGTTATCTCGGTAACAAGTATCTACCTCATGCATACATTTCTAGCTTTCAACCTTGTGTAGGTTGTTTCATGGCATGAATCTCTTTTGTTGCAATTCATTTGGTTCTTGCAAAACAACTTTATTGCAAATGTGGGCAAGACGGGATGATTACATATCAAGGGGAATATATATAATCATTTTCATGATTCACCAATCCCAAATATGTTAATCTAGCACTTTCTACTCTATGTCTCACATATGCAATATTGATACTTTTCAAAATCATTTGCCTTTTGCGATACTTGTTATCTTTCTCGGAGCATCCCATTTTTCACCTTATCCCTTGTAGATATTTTTGATGCTATGATGAGCGTGTGTTGGAAGTTCATCTATATCCCTTTAAGATAAAATTGAGCTTTGTGCTATGCTTTTAAGGAAAGATCTTATTGCTGTATTTATGACTTCCTCTTGGATATCATGTTCTTTACCTTTGTACCTATTGTGTGTGTACATGTTTATTTGTGGACTGGTGTCTACTTAGAAACGTATACACATTAGAATAGTTACATTTAATTGGTATTCCAATTCTTTAGTGACCACGCTTTGTTCCTTTTGATTCTTTGGTGGTTTCTAAATGGCACAAGCTATGTTTTTATTTGTTATGCGTTTGCATCTTACTAAGCTTGGTTGGTGTTCAAAATTTCTAAGAGGGAGTGAGGATTCCATGTTCTGCACACTATATTGAAATACAAATCCTTATTGTGCACGTACCTTGGGGAGTTCCCTCTTGATTATTAGAACACTTGGTCGATCTTATCATAATATCTTCTTATGTTCTATTGGTTTTTTCGGATCCTTGGATTGGTTACTTCTTATGTCGGAGTATCTTTCAATTTGTTTTTCTTTTGCAATCTTTGGATCCTCAATATAGTTTGATCTCCTTCCCAAATATTCTTGATTGGATATGTACATTTGATTTCATCATATTATGAGAAATGCACACATTTTGGGGGAGCTCTTCCTATATTGGCCTTCTAAATTTTTCCTCCCATTTCGGCAACGATGCCAATGGGGAGAAGTTTAGAGGGTTTAAGGGAATTTGGTTTTATGCTTTAGTTTGTTCTTAAGCATTTGCCTTTCATGCTCTTGCATCCTTGCTCTTTGTTGTGCATGGTTGCTTAATTCATTATATAAACCTCGTAAAAGGGATTGTCATCAATTACCAAAATGGGGGAGATTGAAAGTGTATGTGTTGCCCATGCGCGGTTTTGGTAATTAATGACAATCCTTATGGACTAATGTTTGTATTGAGTTATTCTTGTAGGTTTGTCCAATGGCATCGCTTGAACTCCATGTGTTGGATTCAAGGTTGTATACCATCAAGATCATTGATTATAATGGACATATTTGATATGATCAAGAAGATGAAAAGTTACAAGGTTGATCAAGACTAAGTGCAAAGAGTGGTTTCAAGTTGATCAACACACAAAGCTAAATGATATACCATGTGGGATCATGTGATCCAATGGTATGGTAAGAAATTGTCCATATAACTTTGTGAACTAACCCATTATGTGTGTATGGCATTCCTTTGTTGGGGTTAGGTATCTCTCCATGGGCTTGAATCAAAAGGAAGATTTCTTATAGCTCATGGAGGATGACTGACGAGGGGTTAACTCATCAAATCCCATGGTTAGGACCTAGGGTTGAGATTATGGGGAGAGAAGTCGTAGTACTGGTAGTTTCGTCCGCTGACAAGCAGAGGCAAAGATTTACCCAGGTTCAGGCCCCTCGGGTGGAGGTAAAGACCCTACTTCCTGCTTGTCTGTTGTTGATCGTGTGGGATTATGCGGTTACAAGGAGGCTCCGGCGAGATGTCGATCTCGCTAGAGATTTGGTGGTTTGAGTATGGCTTGGTTCTAGATCAGCACCCTCCCAGCCTTTAAATAGGCTGGGTCTCGGGAGTTCATAACCGACCTAGTTTACACCCGCTACTTCACCCTGAAGCCAGTCGACTCGGCGCAAGGGTGGAGGAAGAGGTGGTTCTATGTGCGCGTCGACTAGGAAGGAGTCCCGCCCTTTTCGACTGCTGGTATAGTCGCGAGGACGAAGGCCTGGGACCACCCGCTGTCGGTTTGAAGAAAAGGCAGACGCGGCGCCTCTGCTGTCGAAGATTGGAGAGCTGCTGGGCAGCGTAACTGGTGTGCATTGATTGCCACCTTTGTGAAGATGCGGGTATGGCCGCTCCGCATTCGCGCCTACCCCATGTGGGAGTACGAGGGTGCGCTCGACGCAACCCGAATGAGCAAGGAGGAGCTGTCGAAGAGCGAGCTGGTGTCGCATGTGCGGTCCATCACCAGCACGAAGTCCAGCGAGCCCTGCAACGTCGACTGCCCTGTTACTCCTTATGGTCCTGATAAGCCTTTGGAGGAGGTTAGTGAACTGTCAAGTTTATGATCTCCTGCTTTTGTTATTTTGTTGTGCATCTTTGTAACTTTCGACTGCTGTAATTTGTATGCAGGGCCACTCGACTGCATCGACCCTTCCTCCTCTTCCCGAAGATGGCCCAACTCATGAAACGGAGGTGCAAACGGTAGAAGCAAAGGATGAGATGAATCGCCTCTACCTTCGGCTACCACATCTCCCACGGAAGAGGTCGAAGAGGAAGGGGCAGTGGAAGTGCAGGCCAAGGAGCTCGCCACGACTAACGATGTGAGCGAGGTTCCCACTCGCAAGCGCCGTCGGGCGGCCCGAGTTGTGTCTTCCTCCACGAGTTCACCCGCGAAGGAATCAGATGTGGGAGATGACGGAGACTCGGGCTCGTCTCCTACTACCACAGCTGCTCCTTTGAACGTGAGCCCGTTGAGCCAGCTCTCCTCCTAGTCGGGTGAGGAGCTGCTTTTTGGAGGTCCCAATTTTGACAACCTTGATAGCGAGGAGGAAGAAGAGCACAGGTATGCGTCTGAGCTTTTTGTACTCAAGTTTCTGCTTGTTGATACTCTTGCTTATGTTGTATTTCTTCTGTCACTCGCAGTGCTGAGACTGTGCGCCCGATGACTCCCCCATCCGAGAAGATGACGACTCCAGAGCACCCGGAAGCCTCTCATGTGACCCCAGAAGTCGTTCAATCAGCAGCCGCAACTACTGCTATTGAGACGGCCAAAGCTATGAGTGTCGCAGCTCCGGAGGTCGGGACATCAGCCGCGAAGCCCGTGCCTTGGACAGAACACGTAAGTGTCTTTTTGTCGAGTCCGCATACGGAGCTGGTTACGTATAACTTATGCTGATTTCGTGTGCTTGCAGCCTTACTACCTCAACTTGGTAGAATCGGGCAAAGCTTTTGTCCAACTGGAGCAAGAGAGGGATAGCCTGCGCACCAGTTTGGAGCAACTCACTCGTAAGTGTATTTTGATTTGTAACCCGAAGTCCCTTTCGCACTGTCTTTGCTTAGCTGAGTGTTTGATTACTTCTTGCCATCAAATTCAGATGACAAGGCATCGGCTGAGTCCCGGGTGAAGGAGCTAGAAGATGCGCTCGCCAAGCAGCGTGCTGAGTCGAAGAAGGCTTTGGATGATGCCAAGAACTCCGCTGCCTTGCGCGAGAAAGAATATGCTGAGCGTCTGGCTAGCCTCACCCGAGACGTGGGCGGTGAGTATAATTTGCCACTTTTTGTTTACTTCTGTTGCCGATGAATGTCGTGTAAGAGTTTCTGTTCTTTCTGATTTTTGAAGGAGCTATTGGCGCACCTGCACCTGTAGACCAGGCGAGTGGCGATTTATCCCTCGACCGTGCTATTGGCGACCTGGACGTCGTCTCCGCCAAGCTAAGGATGCACTCGCCAAGTCTACGAGCACACTCGCGCCGTATACAAGGGCGTGTTCCCGTCTGGCCAACCTCCCTCGACCGTGGAAGGCTTTGCCGACGTCCTCGGCCCGGGAACCTCCACGATGACGAATTTTGCTCGCACCCTGACGGTACGCGGCTCAGAAACCACCCTCAAGCTCCTTTTAGGTCATGGGATAGAGGGTGACTTCAAGGCCGCTCTGTCTGATTTCCCTCGGAAGCCGGATGGGAAACTGGTGTCTCTGAAGCATTTGAACGAGCCAGCCTCGCAGCTGGCTGAAATTTTTATGACTACCGTGGAGCGCCGGTCAGCGGAGGTCGCCAATCGCGCGTAGGGCTAGGTCGGAGTCTGCGTCATAGACTTTAGAGCCATCTTCCCTTTTGCTGGACTGTAATTATACTTTTATGATACCTCGAGTATGCTTATGCTTTTGCCACACTTGTATGGATTTGGTTCTTTGTTATGCCTCTGCCTGTAGGGCTATGTGCTTACTCGCCTGAGCTTTGTGATGAGTTTCTCATGAAACTTTTATGATGTTTGGAACAGAAACAGACAGCCGCTACTTCATCTAGCTCGTCGCGGCATCGTGCTCCTACTCGATCTCGAGCTCAGGCGGCAAATGATGCCGCAGTAATGCGTTATATGAAGGCTCGAGTCGCAAAACTGGAGCAAGAGTTGAAGAACGCCCAGAGCGAGCTGGATATGATGAGGGCGAGGCCTGCTTTACCCACCCAGCGAGAGGACTATGTGCTTGGCGAGATGGAGATCGTGAACAGACAACTCGAGTGTAAGCATGACTGCCTTGAACTCAAGAGTTCACAGTCTGTCCTTTTTGTTGATCCAACGTGCCTTGTTGCAGGTTTCGTTCCAGACTTCCAGGCGGAGCAGGCTCGAGTTGACGAGCAGTTGAACAATGCGACTGACGAACCAACGACGGGACGTCAGCACTTTCGCTTGGATAAGCACCGAGCCCGCATACTCGCAACTCTAAAGGATCGAGTGTGGCGGAGCACTATGCTGCTCGAGTTATGCAGGTCGGCCTTCAGTCGAATCAACCAGACTCTGTTCCCGACAGGGCCGCAACCTCAAGGAATCCACGCGCTGCTCGGGCTTTTCCGGAGTGCGGGTCCCATTCGAGATTTTGCCACCAGAAGCTTGTGATGGTGCCAACGCAACGATGGCGTATATCCGGAGTAAACGTCCACATATGCAGCTACGTCCACCCGTGCCTGGATCGACCTTGTCACAGTCGCAACTTGACGAAACAGTCGAATACGCGAGGGTACTGGTTGATTGTTATCACGCTCAACTTATGGGGCCTGTTCTTCCAGTCAAGGACGAACCGGAAGATTAGGGCACTCCTGTATATAGGGCAGCCCCCGAGTGTAAATTTGCCATTTATACGTAGTATATATTTATGTATATGTATGTGCAGCCCCCGTGTGTATCGAGTGGGGTTTATGAGAAAAACTTAGTATGGAACATGAATTGCACAGCCCCCGAGTGTTCGAGTGAGGCTGTGAATTTTTGCGATGTTTGAAGCTGCAATTCATGATTTTGAGCAACTTTTTTATGTATGATTATTATGACCTAGCCCCCGAGTATTCGAGTGCGGTTGGGGTATTATGCTTGAAGAAGGAGCGAAAGCTCGTGCTTTGAGATAGCGCAGCCCCCGAGTATTCGGGTGAGGCTAATGTTGTGCGAATAAGTTATGCGAGTAGTAAGCAGGGAGAAATATGAGGAATCATTGACTATATTCCATTTTTGAATGTTAAGCTGCAGGCCGCCTCATTAAAAACCTTCCAGTCCCCTTAGGTACCCTGGTAAGGAAAAGAGCGCGTCTGAAACCTGCAGCCATCCGACATATGTGCCTATTACATTGTGCGACTGAGCAATCTAAGCATAGAAACGGCGCAGCTGCGCAACGTTCCAAGGATTGTGCGAGAGTCCCCTGTCTTCGCGTGCTTCAGTCTGTATGCTCCACCACCAATGACCTCGGTGATGATGAAGGGTCCTTCCCATGGAGAAGCGAGTTTGTGCACCTTCTTTTGCTTCAGTCGAAGTACCAGGTCGCCAACCTCGAAGGATCTGGTACGCAGTCGACGGCTGTGATAGTTGCGGAGATCTTGCTGATAGACAGCTGTGCGTGCTAGCGCCGTGTTGCGTGCTTCTTCGAGCAAGTCGACTGCATCTTCGAGTGCTTCATCTGAATCTTCTTCGTTGTATGCCTCGACTCTTGGTGCATTGAATCTTACATCTGATGGCAGGATTGCCTCTGCGCCGTAGACCATAAAGAATGGAGTGAATTGTGTTGAAGCGTTGGGAGTTGTGCGTAGGCTCCATAGCACAGACGGGAGTTCTTCGACCCAAGCACCCGCGGCCCTTTTGAGTGGCACCAGGAGGCGTTTCTTGATTCCGCTCGTCACAAGTCCATTGGCCTTTTCGACTTGGCCATTGGATTGCGGGTGTGCCACAGATGCATAATTGAGCGTAATGTCCTGCTCTTTGCAGAAGGATCGGAATCTTCAGCCGTGAAGTTTGTACCGTTATCAGTGATGATGCTACTTGGCACACCAAAGCGGTATATGATGGATTTTATGAAATTGACTGCTGTAGTGGCAGTCGAACTTGTGATAGGGACTGCTTCAATCCACTTGGTGAACTTGTCGACCGCCACCAGAAGGTGAGTATGCCCTCCATGGGAGGATTTTTTGAGTGGCCCGACCATATCGAGCCCCCATTGGGCGAAGGGCCAGGCCAATGGTATTGTCTTCAACGCCGATGCGGGTGCGTGCGGCTTTGTGGCGAATTTTTGACAGCCGATGCACCTTTTGACTATGTCCTCCGCGTCTTTGAGTGTGTGGGCCAGTAGAAGCCTGCGCGAAAGGCTTTGGCTACGAGTGATCGACTGCTGGCATGATGCCCGCAGGTACCTGCATGAATATCACGAAGGATGGCTTGGCCATCTTCAAATGCTATGCAACGTTGGAACATACCTGATACGCTGCGCTTGTATAGTTCGCCGTTGATGAGTGTATGCTTTAGATCGTCGAGTGACGCGTCTCGACTCTGTTATGTCTTCAGGTACCTCGCCGCGGAGTATGTATGCGAGGAAAGGTTGAGTCCAGGTTGGCTCAATGAGGAGTACCTCGACTGGCGGGTCCTCTGTGCTAGGTGCTTTGCTCTTGGCTGGTGCGGCTGATGTAGGAGATGTTCGCTTCTTCTTGATGGACCTGTGCTCGATGCGCTCGAGGAAGACACCAGGTGGAACTGGTGCTTTGGTCGCGCCAATGTTGGCTAGCTTATCTGCTTCTTCGTTACTCTCGCGCCCTATGTGTCGCAACTCGCAGCCTTCAAAGCTGCCCTCCATGAGATTGTACAGGTCACGGTAGGCGATCATGTTATCTGCGATTGCATCGCAGGCCTTCATTGTTTGCTGCACCACAAGATTCGAGTCACCATAGATCATCAGTCGAGTGCACCCGAGGGCTTTGGCCATCCGCATGCCATGGATCAGGGCCTCGTACTCAGCTTCGTTATTGGATGGTAACTCGAATTCCATCTGCAGGATATAGCGAAGCTTGTCGCCTTTTGGTGATATGAGGATGACACCTGCGCCTGCGCCTTCGTTCTTCTTTGAGCCGTCAAAGTACATAGTCCATGAGTTGGACACATCTGGTGCTCCTGGCAATGAGCTTCGATCCACTCGGTGTGGAAGTCAGGTAAGACTTGTGCTTTGATGGCCTTCGGGTAATCATACTTGATATCTCGTGGTGCTAGCTCGATGAGCCATTTTGCGACTCGCCCAGTTGCATTGGGGTTTGTGAGGATGTCCCCGATCCCTGAGGTACTAACTACAGTGATCGGGTGCTCTGCGAAGTATGCGTCAGCTTCCTTGAGGACATGAACACGGCGTAAGCCAGCTTTTGATAGTGCGGGTACCGCTGCTTTGATATGGAGAGCACTTCACTCAAGTAATAGACTGGACGTTGTATGCTTTGGGTGTGTCCCTCCTCCCTGCGTTCGACCACCAGTACGGTGCTCACCACCCTGTTAGTTGCGGAGACATATAGGTATAGTGGCTCGCGTTCCCTTGGTGCGACGAGGATTGGAGGGCTTGTGAGGACTCGCTTGAGGTCCGTGAAGGCTGCTTCGGCTTCTGGCGTCCACTCGAATTTATCTGCTTTCTTCATCAGTCGATAGAACGGGAGTGCTTTTTCGCCTAGCTTGCTGATGAATCGACTGAGTGCTGCCACTCGACCCGCTAACTTTTGCACGTCATGGAGCTTTGAAGGCCTTTGCATCGTCAAGATGGCCTGTATTTTCTCGGGTCTGCCTCGATTCTCGAGCCGAGACTAGATACCCAGGAGTTGCCCGGCTGGCACGCCGAACGTGCACTTCTTCGGGTTGAGCTTGATGTGGAAGCGTTTGAGGTTTGCGAACGTCTCTCGCAAGTCATCGAGTAGTAGTGTGTTTTCCCCTTGTTGTGATGACGATGTCATCTACGTAGACCTGGACGTTTCGCCCAATTTGCTTCTTGAGGCAGTCTTGCATCATGCGCTGGTAGGTTGCGCCTGCGTTCTTGAGCCCGAAAGGCATGGTTGTGTAGCAGTAGACCCCGAGTGGGGTTATGAACGCCGTTTTCTCTTCATCTTCTTCCTTCATCCTTATCTGGTGGTAACCCGAGTAAGCATCCAGGAAGGACAAGCGAGCGCACCCGGCGGTGGAGTCGACGATCTGGTCGATTCGAGGTAGTGGAAAGTGATCCTTTGGACACATTTATTGAGTGCTGTGAAATCTACGCACATCCGAAGGATATCTGTGTGCTTCTTCTCACGAGTACGGGGTTGGCCACCCATTGTGATTTCTTGATCTCTCTGATGAAACCTGCTGCGAGTAGCCTGTCGACTTCGGCTTCGACTGCGGTTCTTTTTGGGCCGGATATGCGGCGCATTGTTTGCTTGACTGGTTTAGCATCTGGAAATAATTGGAGAGAGTGCTCGGCGAATTCCCTGGGAATACCTGGCATGTCGGCTGGACACCATGCAAATATATCCCAGTTCTCACGGAGGAATTCGACGAGCGCGCTTTCCTATGCGATAGGCAGACTCGACGAGACATTGACTGTCTTGGTCGGGTCAGTCGGGTGCACCTGATGCGATCTTGTGTCATTGGTGGCATTGAATGCTCTGTCGACTGCCACCTTTTGTGCTCGGCATAAGTGTTCGATCGTTGGAGACCGCTAGATCAGCGAGTGTTGCTTCCATGCCAAACATCTCAGAGATTTTGCTAAACTCTCGGTCGCAAGAGTCAGACTTTTGGAAGTTCCCTTGACTGTGATTACTCCTTTTGGTCCAGGCATTTCAGCTGGAGGTATGCGTAGTGTGGCACCGCCATGAATCGAGCGAACGTCGGGCGTCCAAGTATGGCATGGTATGTGACTTCCAGTCGACAACTTCGAACTCAATCGACTCTGTCCTGAAGTGGTTCTTGTCCCCGAACGTTACGTCGAGTTGTATGGTGCCTTCTGGGCTTATTGCTTTGCCTGGACGATACCGTGAAAGGTATTTGAAGATCTTGGCAGGTTTTCGACTGACCTGTTCATTTTGCGGAGCGTATCTGCGAAGATGATGTTTATGCCGCTGCCACCATCCATGAAGACCTTGGACATGGCGTAGCCTCCAATTTGTGCGTCGAGTACCAGAGCAGAGTGCCCTGGACGAACGACCGATGGTGGGTGGTCCTCTCTGCTGAAGCTTATTGCAGTTTCGGATTTCAAGAATTCAGTTACGGCAGGAGGTGACATGACCGCCATGTTTACTTGTCGAGTGCGAAGTTTTTGCTCCCTGTTGGAAGGGCGACCTTTCTGTATCATGTACATCTGCCCTTGGAGGAGGGTACTGAGGTTCGTCCACCCGAGGTACTTGCTGTATGGCACCCGCGAGTTCGCCTGCTGCAGGCTGTGGTGGTGGTGGTGGCATCAGAAGGTACATTGGCTGGCTGCGGCGCAGCTACTGAGGTGCGGGTGTGGCTGCTGCCTTTCTGAGATTTATGTAATCAGTCGCCATTTGGTCGAACTCCCTGCAGTTTCTCATCGAGTGATTGGAGCGCAGTTTTCCGTCTTCCCCTTGTACAGGTGGAATCTGCAATCAGCATCCATCTTTTCTTCGAATGATCGCTCGGATTGTGCGGATCGTTGTACTTGCGCCAGTCTTTCCTCTTGTAGCTATCACTGCGTTGGCCGCGGTCTCGACTGTCTCGGCGATCATCTCGATGTATCGCGATCATCTCGACTGTCCGCCGATCTTTGACCGTCGGTCGCTTCTGTCTTGGTCG